>JANTPZ010003770.1:0-14392 GCA_025593235.1 Vachellia pachyceras
ACGCCAAATTTGACCTGGGAAGATGCGATCATAGAATTAATATAGTAATTAACTATTGAACCTGGTTTTAATCAAAATTTGGGGACAACAAATTTCTCCTCACCCACCACTTAAACACTTATTTATTGGATGTTGCCTGCAACCCAATTCATAATCCAAATTTGACCCAATTTTACACTCCCTTTAATTATTTCTCATCACTTCCCTCCTGGAACTTTCTCGAATAACACTTATTTAAATGTATCGTAATTTTTATGGTTCTTTGAAACATATAATTAATTAATCCTTTTTTTAATGTATGTGATGAAATATTATGATAATGATAATGGGTTTATTTGACGACGTCTTTTAAAAAAGTTAAATGAATACAATACTTTTTTTTTAATGAAATGATGTACTTTATATATTTACTTCGATTTTAGTAAAAATATTTTTACCGAATTTTTAAACAGATACAAGAGAATTCAAACCTAGCCCTAAATCCTAACCTTTGGGTCCGGTCAGATCAGAGTGATCGGGTGGTTATGGTTGAGTGGCGTATGGTCGGACGATGAACCATGAATCATCATGATAGCGCCCTGTAAGGCTATCATTTCAAACTCCTCTTTCCCATTGTCTCCCCCCTCAATTACCCGATTCCCAACCAAGTTCTCCTCACCGTGCCAAAAACCCAAAGCCTTTCGGCGTGGGCATAGGAGTAATTCCACTTCCAGGGTAGATGATATAATAATTTTGGCATTGATTATTATTGCAATTATTAATATTTTAATAATTAACAGGGGAGTGGAGCGGGGGCAATGATGTGACGTGACAACTAAGGGTGCGGTGGGGCCCAGTCAAAGCAGGAATCGGGGGGTGTTTCCAAGTTTAACTGGAGTTAAGTGGGCGGGCCCACTGAAAGGCATGAGTTATGTGGGGCCCACGTCAATGGAGTTAACATTTATCAGTTGAACTCTGATCACTGGTGGCTGCGCTGTGTGTGATATATCATATCATCATACTCTACTCGATCGTCCGTGACTGTGAGTTCTCCATTCCTAATTCGGCTCATCTGAGTGTGGGGCCCTCCCCTGCTCACTTTTAGTACTCATGTCTTTGATGTATTTACTTTTTTCCACAATAAATTCCACTTTCCATTGCAGAAATTAACACCATATCATCAAAACACCCAATTTATTTCAATAAATTTAGTTGATTTATTAAAATTCTTTTTTATTTTGCCACTTGCTCTTGATTATCCGTTTGAAAACGTGATAGATAAATATCTTTATGTAAGTTGAAGTAAATATGTGAGGAAATCATCTTGTTTTAAAAAAATACTGTTGAACATACGTTTGACTTTTCAAACACCCCCTTAATTACATGTCATTATTTGTTTGCGTTTATACAATATTTTAATTATCGGATTTATCCTCATCCCATTTTCATGAGTTTTATTTTGTTTAACATATTGCAACCATGTATTTTAATAAAAATATGAATCATTTTACCGAGGAATCGAGGCTTATTGCTTTCACTGCTCACTGGGATTGAGCGGTCACTTAGGGTTATTATTTACTTAAATCTAAATAAAACTTTTCTTACATACTTATCTCGTACATTATAAATGACATTGAAAAAGTAGTTTTTAGTACTAATATAAACATGCATAAAATAATTACAAGAGTTAGCGGTTTTTGGGAGTTTATTTTCCACGTTACACACAAGCCGAAATAAAACTCCTCTAATGTCTTTACCTTGATTTGTATAAAACGGATTCCAAACGGTTTTATGGAAATTCGTGCATATAGTTTTTATAAGAAGTATCTAACTACTCCCAATATTTTATTATGAAACACATAAAAAATTGATTCTGCCAATATAACATATTTAATAATTAAACATATTATTTAAATAAATTGATTAACTCCCCTGTATTATATAAAAATTTGAAAATGAAATATTATACAAACTGCCATATAAAAGTGTTTTTTTTTTGTGTGAATACATACAATATAAAAAATTTGTCATAGAGCAGTATCACCCAAAAAAAATGCCATAGAGATTCCTCCTTCTTGTCTCCTTATTATGGTAACTCTGGGGGCACTGCAATTTTCAATACCTGCCAAGCTGCACTAATTTCTGTCCTACATGCTTACCTCACAAATTGTGACAGATGATGGTGAGTTGATTTTACATGAGTTAGGCAGACATAAAATTCTTTATTACGTATTTATTTACAAATCTTTAAATTATTTAAAATAAAGCAAAATTTGGATAAATCCTAAATAAGATAATTAATGAATAGAAGGTTCTAAAAATTCATAAAATCACCATAAAATTCCAGGAATAACTGTTAAAATTGTCATTAATAACAACCTTATCAGTTTTCATTAACAACCTCAGCAACTACTCTTGAAACCTTATGATAATTTTGTGAATCTTTATGTTAAAAACATCATTATTAAAAAAATTAAATGATACTTAAATGGTAAATCAAATGCTTATTTATGTCCTTATATTATATAAGTTAAACAAATTAATCTAAAAAATGGTAAATATAAATACTTTAAATTAATTTATTTAACTTTTTTAATATTCTAAAATTAATTGTCGAAGTCTTATAAATTAGCAAATAACTTTTAAATGCTAAAAGAAAATTATCATGAGGAACATCAGGTTTTACTCTAATGTATTTATGCTTCATAAAATTTAAAATGAATAGCATGATTTTTCATATATATATATATATATAAATAGGATCATGTAGTCAGTAGTAATTAACATATTATAAATTTAATTAGCGAAAATTACAAAAGTATAAGAACTTGGTAAAAAAATTTGAAAAATAATTAGAAATTATGCCAGTTAATTTTTAATGATGATGATGAAAGTGAAGGGAAGGATAAAGAAATCGCGCACTGTTCACTGTACTTACGGATGCCTTAACACTGTTCCAAACACACCCGATAAGCTTTTCCAAACAAGTACTGAATCAATTTAAAATATTCATATTTATCAGTTCTTTCACATATGACTAAAACTGATATACAATATAATGATATAATAAGTATTTCAGAAAGATCATATAATATACACTATAATTAAATATTTTTTAATATTTTTCAAATCAATTTGTTCAGCTTAACTTTTTTTTTTGGGAAAATAAACTAAGCTAACTATGTAGCATATTTACTTTTTTTAAATGCTTTATTCAACTTATAAACTAATATATAATATTATATTAAATGTTTTAGAGTATATGTTAAAATTTATTTATTTTCAAGTTGTTAGAATCCAATGAAGCTTTCAACATGTGATAATTTTCTAAAAATTATAAAAGCACCTATGTTTGTATATATTATGAATAATAAATTGGTTACTTTATGTCACTTCCAATCCTTAATATAAAAATTATTTTAACAAATTTAGAAATAAAGAGAACTAAATAAATCAACTTAACATATCCATATTTATTGATTCTTTGAATGATTAAATTTAATATACAATATAAAGATGCAGATAAGTATTTCATAGAGGTCGTATTAACACATAATATAATTAAATAATTTATTTAATTTTTGTAACTTTTTCAAATTATTTGTTTGGCTTAACCTTTTTGGAAAAATTAGTGAAGCTAATTAATGTGCATGCTTACTTTTCTTAAAAATAATTTATTTCACTTATAAATTCATATATAATATTATATTATATCAAATATTTTAAAATAAGCATTATAATTTATTTATTTATTTTAATTTTTTATAAAAAAATGTTAATTAATTCTTGTACTAATGATACAATATATGAGCAATAGTGGGTCTATATTTGCATAAACGTTTCAAATAATTATTTAGATAAATTAAGATGAAATTATCGTTTTATAAAATATAAATTATATTATAAAAATAGTTGATGGAAGAAGTACCCACAGGTTGAGAGTGAGATGAAGGAATGATTGGATGGGCACGGAGAAAGAGAGGCGAGAACATCTCCGGATTAGATCGGAGCTGTGTGATGAAGAGGGTATTAGTGGAGATACCGGATTTGGCCATTATCAAACCAACCTAATAGCTCAAACTTTGAGACTTTGTGGTTAAATGATTGTAGTAGTATTTAATTTTATCATGAGTGTCATTTTGACTATTTTCTTTATAATGATTTATTATTGAGTAGAAATACAATGACATCACTTTTGTTTTCCTTGAAATTACGGAGACCTCCTCCCTGTTTTCAAAATTTACACTTCCATCCAATTTTTAACACAGTCATGAATATTCTACTAATAAAAAAAAAATCCAAAACACAGTTTAGAAGGTAAGAACTCGATAAGAACTTTATTTCAGGTTGAGTTGAGAAATCATGCCTATGATAAGTAGCTCCAAACACGCATGCATTGCAGTGTTTTTTTTAAAAAACCATGCCTTATTATTGGTTTTGTAATTTATATTCAATAGATATTTTCATATTGATAACAAATTATGGGAAAATGAGTCTCAGATCCCAAATAAGGGACTTAACCATCAAATGATCATAAAGAATAAAAAAGTTATTATAAGGTCTTAAGAGTAGCTGTTGAGGTTGTTAACGAAGGCTGTTGAGGTTGTTAATGACAACCTCAGCAGCTACTCTTGGGACCTTAATAATTTTTTGAATCTTTGGGACTATTTGATAATTAAATCCCTTACTTGGGACTCATAACTCATTTTTCCAAAAATTATTATATATAATGAATATATCATGCCAAGACTAGGAAAGAATTTTTTAAAAAAAAATCAACGTAATATTTATTAGTTATAAAAAAATTTTCATTGGACCTTTTATGTCCATAGAATGATATAATCCATATTGCGACGTTTTTCAGCATAAACCAATTTTTAATTTTTCTCAGTTTTTCATTTAACATCCGTACCTTTATTTCTATATTTAAACTTTTAATTTTATTCTCCTACCATCTTACTAGCCCCTACGCAGAGGATAACAGCATTAACAAAGTACAGTTATATAATTTAATAAAATTTTTTGAAAAGTACATGTATTAAATTACAAATTCAAAAATATTTTTCTAATTTCCCGAATAATCATCTCTCAACCTTTACGTTTTACCGTAAAATTCATAAAAATTATTCTTTAAAATATAGATTTTATCTTAAACTCTGTAAATAGAGAGAATTATTTGCAATCCCACGTATATCATTTAATAACCGGCAAAAAAAAATAAGTGATATATAATATTTTGTCATTTCTTGCAATGTTGCTCACTTTTTTTTTTGGCCAACCTAACACTGCTCATTTACCGTCAAACTTTTTAAGAATTAAACTGTTTATGTGGGGTTATACAATAATTCTTCCTAATTAACTTTTACTCAAGCCTTTTCCTCTCCCTTTGTTTATTTTAGTGTGTGTACTATTATAAATAAACTCAGGCTCAAGCTTTGGCCTTTGGCCCCTTTTGATCAGGACCTGTGGGTGATTCTCTCTGATTCTGTTTTGAGAAACCAAAGGGGATAAACTCTGAAAAGAAAAGAAGCTCGCTCGCTCTTTAGAAAATATGGAGGTCACAGAGGTTTAAGCCCAGAAAAAGTTTCTATCTTCTTACTCTCAGGTCAATTTCACACACTCTGTTACAGAAAAAATATTGTGGTCTAAAAATCTAAACTTGAAATTCTCTGAAACTTTTTTTTTCTTTTCTTGTGGTTGTATGGTTGTGTTTCGCGTAGAGAGTGATGCTGAGGAAGAGATCCAGAGGGACAGGTTCTAGAAGCAAGCAAGCTCTAGCAATGGCGGATTCTTCTTCTCCGTTACAGTCTCCGTCGTCGGGAAATTACAAAAACCCCACTTCGTCTTCTTCTTTCTTCAGCTCGCCGGGACTGTTCACGAACCTCACTTCGAAAGGGTTCTTGGAAACTGAAACAATCATGAGCCCAACCTCCATACTCGATTCCAATAAACCCTTCTCTGTCGTCTTCAAAAACCCTTTTTGGTCTGAAACAAACAGCCCCAGAACCCCGCCTTCTTCTTCTCCTTCCGGCGACCAGCCTCGGCGTTATTGGGACAAGCTGGATTCTAAACCAGTGGGTCTCGGCCTCGTGGATTCTCTCATTGATGATGATCAAAACCCGAGCTTGTCATCCAAATCCGATACCCGAATGGTCGTTTTCGGGTCCCAGCTGAAAATCCAGATTCCGTTGATTTCTTCATCGGAAACGATGAAACCGCCGGAGATGAAACCTGGGTTTGGATCTGGGAGCTCGAATTATTCGCCTCGTGTATTTCCAGGTTGTTGCCTCTCTGCGAGTGAGATCGAGAGCTCCGAGGAGTACACTCGAGTGATATCGCATGGTCCGAACCCGAGGACGACTCATATATTTGATGACTGCGTCATTGAGAGTAGCCGTTTCGATGTCGGAATTGGGTTGTCTTCTCCTGCGACGGCGACGGTGAAGAAGAATGAGTTTGAGTATCCGTCGGAGAGGTTCCTGAGCTTCTGCTTTTACTGTAAGAAGAATATTGGCCAGGGCAAAGACATATACATGTACAGGTAAATTTTCTTGGTTCTCTAATTCATTCGTTTGAGATTATTAGTTTCAGGGTACGAGGTTAATTGGTTTTTTAATACTTTTAACCTAAATATAATCATAGTATGATTAATTTAAAGACACCAAATCCTGAGGAAATGGTAATGGATCTGATCTGAGTTCAGAAGTCGACAAATATCATCTCTTACAATTGCGTTCTGAGTACCAAAAAAAAAATTGAACTTGATAATTGTCCCCAAAATAAGAGCGAATGATTTTATTTAGTTTACGTCAATTAAATTAATTATGTATAAAATGAATTGTATAGTTTAATAATAGTAATGTTTGACAGAAGAAAACTATAAGATTCAATTCAGTCTCATCTTATGACAGGTTAACCTGATGTAACTGACATGAAAGGAAAAACAAGTAGGATCAAAGTTGAAAATTTGTTTTATTGTGCAAATTTTTTAAAAATTATTAGTATTGATGAAATTTATTTATATTTAATTCTTGAATCTGGAATATAGGGGTAATTTTTCCCCTTCTGCCTTCCTATCAATTTCGGTGTGTCTTTTGGAACTCCGTTCAGAGAAAGGGATTCTCTTAGGAGAAAGAAGTTTATAGATTTTTAAAGGGTTATACGGATTTCAACATGGTTTTAATGGATTTCGACATAGTTTTTACGGATTTTGAGATGGTTATATCTCGAATTACCTGCATTGTTTTTTAAAAGAAGTTTCCAAACAGTCACTTAGTTTACTTTCTCATAAGAACAACTGTGAGAGATGGTTGTCCATTGCCCCGATTAATGTGTATGAAAGTAATGTATCATTTTGAGATATCATACACATAAATATTAGCTTAATTTACTTTCTCAAATGAATTTCCTTGTATTCTTTATGCAAACATTCGAGATGGTTGTTGATACCAACTTAAATATCATATTAACTTATCTTGACGTATCATACGTATGCGATCTGGCTGTTGATGGGCGTAATTTATTTAGCCGACTTTCATCCAATGGAATAATAAGACTTGTAGATCACACACATTGGATAGCGTTTGGTTCCTAAGGGCAACGTTGTTTTTTTCGTAAATTGAGATAATTTCATTTGCATATTCTTGTAAATCGTAAAAACACTCCTCATCTCCCCAGATGGGCATGTAAAGACTCTGCTTTGTTCATAGCTGTGCATAATGTGGTCTCCGGTCTTCGGACACAGGACTGGAGACCTGGTTGGAACAGCGTAAAAGGTAGATGATGAATCTGAATCTGAATCTGTTGAATGTGTTTTGTAGGGGTGAGAGGGCATTTTGCAGCAGAGAATGTCGTTACCAAGGGATGCTGATGGAGGAGGAGGATGAGGAAGGGATGGATAAATTGGAAGCAGAGGAATTCACCATATCTTAAGGTTTCTTCAGGACCCTGGAAGAATATTTTCAGAAGGATTATTGTAAGGTTTTTTCTGTTTTGTTGTCTTTAAGGTTTTTTGGATGGTTTTCTGGGCAGAGAACGATGAGTCCCAGGAAATCTAATCCATCTTTCATCGGAACATCATTGTAATATCGGGTGCTCTGTTTTTTTTTTTTTGGATTATTGTGGTGGTGCTGATGATGAGATGGTTGATGAAGAAGTTTGGGAAGGCTAAGGTTGTAAAGTGGGTTTGTAATAAAGATGGTTTTGAAGAAGAATCAATGATTTTTGTCAGGAAAAGGGAAAAGAAAAAGTTATATATATATATATATATATTATATTTTGTGTTGGATTGAATTGGTGTTGGGTTTTTGTCCATAGCTTTTAGCTTTTTCATATTCAAAGTTGGTATTGAAAACGATGTATGACTTTAAAATAATAATAAAAAAAAGGTCTTTAACATTGTCTTTGTTTTTATTTATTATTGTTCTCAAAAGTATTCCCTAATCCCTACAGATCAATCAATCAAATGGATTGCAACTTGCAGGTAGCTTAGAAAACCTCAAGATCTCGTAGGTAGAGGGGGAACTTTACTAACTCCTGTTTATAAATATCTTCATCTTTACCTTTTAATTTATCATGTATTAATTTGATTATGACGAGTTAAATAATAAATATTAAACAGCGACAAAGTTAAAAAGTAGTTAAATTTTAAAATGAAGTAATGTGGTTTGAGATTTTTATTTATTTATTTAAAATATAATGAAAATAACTTATAAATATGATTAATAAGTTAAAAAAATATCTTTATACAAGTTGAAATACAAACTTCCAAAGATGAGACTGAAAACTTAAATTAAAGCCACTTATTTGAATTAAGTTGAGTCAGGTAATGTGCCCATTTGGGAATGCGATAGAGAAGAACTTTTATGTATGTTGAGGTAAATATATGAAGAAGATTATCCCGTTTTACAAAAAAATAATATTAAACGTATATTTAGATCCTAAAAAAGCTTAGCCAAATAAGCTTAGCCTTGCCTAACATTTTAAAAGATGAAGTATTTCTCAATACCCATTTAGTATCATAAAGTTTATTGTGTGAAAAACTTTACAAAGGGATTACAGGAATGGTTTAAAAATTTTCAGCCCCTTGATTAAACCTAACATCCATTGTATTTTGGAATCTTCATAGGTATTTTGTACCATGGGCAATATTTGGATAAATTTACATTTTAACCCTTTTATATTTTATATATATTAATATACTGGTAGGCAGAGAACTCAAGTGGAAGTCTGGTAGATTCTTTCTGAAACGTATATTCTGCAGCACCTGATAATGCAAGCCATTGTGCAAAGCATATTTTATTTATTTATTTATTTGTTTCTTTGTAGTATTGCAATTTGTAAGGGATCGTTGTAGCAACAGAATAATCTAGATTCTCTTTATAAAAGAACAACAAGTAGTGTTTAGAACTTATTTATTTGGATTAAAGTTGAAAGGAAAATGAGAAAAAAAAAATGGAGATTTATTTAAAGAGCCAATTGATTTTTTTTTGAGAGATTAAAGAAATAAGTTAAATTAGTTAATTCATTCGTGATGTTCTAATACTCTTACATAAAAGAATGACTAAAATACAAATAAGGTAGGGTCTTACAGTCAGTAGAGTGAGTATTGATATGGGTAGTTGGGAAAAAAATGGCTAAACATATAAGAAAAAGTGAATGAGATTTTATATTTAGATCGAATTTAATTTTTAATTAACTTTTATAATAAAGAACAGATAATTAACTCTCCTAACATCCTAGGAAACATCTGACATGTTTAATACATTGGCGGGTAATTAATGTGAGTCATCTTTCTCAAGAAAAAAAAAGGCTAATTACCTTTCCTAAACCTAACCTAATGATGAATCGACCTTTTCTATCTATACGTGAAAATGGATTTTTTCATGAAGATAATGTATTATCTTATTAAAGACAATTTTAGAAGAGGGGTATTCCAGGAAAAAGGGAAGTCTTTCTTTCTTTTTTGGTATAAATCATTCGGTATCCTGGGGTATCTTGAGTTTATTGCCCGCCCCAGACTAATCCAGACCCCCGCGAGGAGATCTTACGGTGGTAGCGAGGTACCGATGGGACAACCTCTTTGAGGTTGCGTTAATTACCGCGGCTGTCACTCCGCAGGGTTTGAACCCTCACCCTGAGGAATGCTGGTAGTAACCCTTGGCAACTCTATCAAACGCCCATTGGCGGGGAAAGTCTTTCTATTGAAAAAGAAATTGATTACAGGTGATGTGTCATGTTGGCCCAAAAGTTTTTTTCTCTATTAAAAAAGGACCAAACTTGTTTTCTCGTAATATGTGTAAATGGGTCTGCAGCCTCCAGGCCCAGGAGGTCCATCCTTAAACCAACATATTTGTGCACTTTAAGTCTTCAACACAAACACGATTTAAACATGATGAGCTAATATTTAATTTTTTTACTGGAAGAGTTATTTATATTCAATGTCTGATAATATATTAAGAGAATTATTTTAGCAGAAGGATGCATATGTTTAGGGAAAAAAAAGGTATGATCTAAAGTAACAATTCAAGCTTTTTAAAAATAAATTCTCTAATATCTTTGATAATATTTATACACAAATGATTCTTGGAGTTCTGCTAAACTCATACACCAATTTTTGTATATTTAAGTTACTTATTTATAATCAAATTAATAGATGTAGGTATTTGTATATATTTTTAATTCGATAACAAACTATTCTCATTAATAATTTAAAATGCATTTTCTTAAAATTGAGTGGATTAAAAATATATTTATCATGTAAGTCTAAATGCTAAAATACCCTCTATCAAAGAATACGTACAAATAAATAGTAAAGCAGTCATAAATGAATCAATGTGAATGTAATCGGCAAGAATGCAATGTCATATAATGAAGATTACATAAAGTTATTTGGTATATTATTCTGTTCAATTAACACAAAAAATAATAATAATTATTTTCTATGAATGGCAGTGGTGAATGGGGGTTAAGTGGATACAAAATGTAATTACCTATACATATAACACCCACATCTTTAATATACAAGTGAGTTAACTTTTTAAATGTGATTTAAAAAGTTAAATAAATTATTTAATCATAATATATCCTCTAAAATACTTTTTTATTTCATTAGATTATACATCTGTTATTAATCATGTAAATTAATTTGGATAAAAATGATAAATATATAATTTGATAAAACTTTCTTAATCTTTAAAAAAAGTTAATTAACTTTTATATTAAGGACCGGAGGTAGTATAAATCCAACCAAACATTTAAGTCAACTATTTCAATTTAGACTATGTACTTGTTTGGAAACAGTTAATTCTCACCCAAAGGCATGTTCAACAGTGTTTTTTCGTAAAATGAGACAATCTCCTCCACATATTTACTTACCACTTTCTCAAACGGATCCTATAACTATAAATTATTTCCTTTCATGCAACAAACGGAGCTTGATTTTAGTAGAAGTGTTAGTTTCTTGCAACGTGATAAACCAACATTAGAACCCCAAAAAAAGGTATCCATAATTAGTACAGTGTCGGATAACGCTCCAAATAAGATTCACCTCCAGCGAAAGGATTTACGTAAAGACGTGGGTAAACCAAACATGCTAGAAGATCATCACACAACACAGAGTATTTTTCACCCTGTTTGCACGCAACCATTTATGATGAGACAAGGAAGAAGATGAAGCGTGCAGATATGGCTGCTTGTGAGTGATGGAAACACAGTGAAGCGCACATGGTGGGTCTTCCTTTGCACCATGCATTGTCCTTCTCCCATCCCTCTCTTACGTTTTCCTTTCGGTAAGCTACATCTACACTTCCAAGTGTTCAGTCGTGTATTTAATATTTTAAAGTATTTTTTATGCATACAATAATACTTAGAAATACTTTATGATGCATCTAACATCAAAACATAAAGAAAACAATATATGAAAAAATATTTTAAGATGTTGAATGCACCACGTAATACCGTATCGTAGACTCTACACCTACTCATTCACTCCAAGTATGTGACTTTATCTTCTCCTTCAATTATTCAGTCCCTCCATTGATCTTTCATTTAGAAAGCGACTATACCATTCCAAGCTACACCCAACCATTTCATCAACTACCACGTACCCTTTCTGTCCCATTCTTCTCATTAATCTGAATGATTTTCGTTGTAGGGCTTCTTCCTCCTCCTAGTTTTTAAATCCAAGAACATCTCATTTTCTAGGTTAAAACACTGATCTATGTTGAATTGTGTACTCATTTAAAATGATGTGTCATTCCTTCAAAGAAATTAAATTATAAATAAATATTATATTATGAGTCAAATGGAGTATTTTGTTATGCCTTGTATTTATATCTATATTAGTGGTTCTTAATTAAGATTCAAGGATTTGTTTGTCATTTCGATTATTTGATCAGTATTACATGTAATCTTTAATATAAGAATCAATTGATTTTTTTAAGGAAATTAAGAAAGCTAGTTAACTAATGTATTTATTATTTTTCTAAACTAACTTGACTAACTAATAAACTAATATAGAATTTAATGATATATATATAAATATTTCAAAATATATCTTATAATAAGAAATTTATTTAGCTTTTTAAATTTTCTCAAAAAAGTTAACTGATCCTTATAATGAAGATTAAATTGAAACTAACTCCATTGTTGTAGTTAGGTATGATCTCTTACTATGAAGGTTGCCATCAAAGTTTTGCCTATAGAGGCTGTTGTAGCCCCATTTGAATTCATAGTTTTGAATAATATTTGTTGTGCCCGTTTGGGAACGCGATAGAGAAGTGCTTTTATGTTAATCGAGATAAATATGTGGAGAAGGTAATCTCGTTTTGCGAAAAACACTTTTAAACGTACATTTAACTTCTGGAAATGTTATTTCAAACAAACCCATTATTGTTGTAATCCAACGTGTTTGGTTTAGGGGTGGATTAACTTAATTGAATTGTGAGCGAGCTATGTTCAAATCCCATCTTATTTGAAAAAACCCATAGGGAAGGTATTTTGGTCCTAAAGCCTCAATTTTGATTAGTCAGTTTCTTTAATATAAGATTCAAAAAAATTACTGGACACTATGTGGTCCAAATAATGTTATAAAAGTGATTAAGCTGCAAATCTGCTTTAAAAATTTTCATTAAGAAATAATATAATATTGCTTTAGAATTTTTTTTTTAGGTTTAATGTTACCTTAAAAGTTTCAAAATATATTAGCATTTCCCCACCCTGTTAAAAAAATAACATTGACATTTAATATTTTTAATAGTAAGGGGTAAAATTGTTGTATTTTAACATTTTCTAAATAACATTATTTCTAAACGAAGATTTTCGCATCAAATTTATACAGTAACAAACAAAACACTTGCTGCTACATGATGAAGTGTCAGTTTCTGGGAGCTGATGAACAAAGATGAATCACAGCTGAGGCATGCCAAATATTGATACAGCATTGTCAGCACATTGATTCTTCGCTACACTGATAATCTAGGCAAGAGTGATCGAAAAAAAAAAATCTAGGAAAGAGCTAGGCATTGTATTCCCTACATCTTTAACACTACCTGTCTTTCTCTAGTCCTCATATTTAGGTTAGTAAAGGTACTTTTCAACTGTGTGATATCATAATCAGATATTAACTCATCTGTACTTCATTTCTCTGACCTTACTTGCTATGGATAATACTGCATCTAATGTGAATGCAGTTGCAAGCTTTAATGGCCCATGGTACTTGCTTACATTTATATCTGTGTACTTCTTTATCCACTTATGTGATTAAACATCTTGTAGGTTGTTTCATGCAGAATTTAACACGGCTTTCACTTCTTGGTGTTAGCTTCTTATTGTTTTTATTTTAGGATTAAAACTTAACCGCGTTGATTGAGACTAAATTTTTATAAAAATTATAGAGATTAAAATTATAATTTAAAACTGTAAGGAGGAAAATGAAAATTGATTGAATCATTAAAACTAGCAATGATATGCGTTGTTATCTGGTACTTTAGATGCAGATAGATTCTGTTGGCAAAAAAAAAAAAAGATGCAGATAGATTCTGCAGTAGTGTACCATCAGTTAAGAGACTCTTCGCTTATCGCTCTTGTGAAGTTAAACATTCGAAAAGCTTTTGGCATAAGAGGGAGAGGGAGAGGGAGTAGGGACACCTTAGGGTTTGTTTGCCTCCAATTCTAAAACTTAGATTTGTTTTCAAAACCTAGGTTTTACAATAAAATCTAGATTTTGTCCAAACACAAAAATTTTTCTGAAAAACTATTCTGGTTACAAAACTTCGGTTTCAAAACCTAGGTTTTGAAACCTAGGTTTTCTCTTTCCTACTTTTTCCTCCTTCCTACTTTTTCCTCTTCTTTCTTTCATACTTTTTTCCTTCTTTCTCTTTCCTCTTTCCTATTTTTTCTTTCTTTCTCTTTC
>JANTPZ010003771.1:0-15896 GCA_025593235.1 Vachellia pachyceras
TAAGTTGACCCGACTGCTCCAGTCAACTTGGATGCTTATATGAGTCTTTGAGGCTTCAGTCAACGTAAATAATTGGGATCTTCAAAGATATGGGAATAATGATATAAATATAATGCAGTCAAAATTCCTTTTCTATATTACGAATAGATTAACCCCTTTCACCGGTTTAATTAATTTAATTGGATTTAATTGGTTGAGGTGGTCAGGTAGTTTAATTAGGTTTTGGAAATGATACACGACTTAATTAGGAAACCACCGTGAAAGTACCAACCAACAATTTAGCGAGAATTATGTCTAATAATGATAAATTTATAAGACATGAAATGAAATATATTTAAAGTGCTGTATTATTCAGAATTAAATTTAATTTTCAACTCTTTAAACAACTAAACTCTTTTAATACTATATTTTAATACTATATGTGGTCATTAATATAAGAGCTAATTGACATTTTTAAAGAAAGTAAGAAAATAAATATGTCACTTAGCTATAACAATTGTTCCAAAATAATTATGTATATAATTATTATACATCAATTTATAAATCAATTAAATTACTTTGGAAAATATTGATTAATATATCAATCAATTAATTTCCTTAATCTCGACAAAAAATATCAACTTACTTCTTATATTAATGTTTAGAGATAGTATAATTTTCTTTTCTTAATTTTTATGTGAACTACGTTCATTCGTTTTCTTTATTTTGTTAGGCATTAGTCTATTTTCTACTAAAAACCATAAGTTTGAGGTACGATCAATAAGAACTCTAACTATAGCAGTAAATGTGCACACTTTTCACAATAAAAATTTGGACATTAATTCGTTATGTTATAATATATTAACCCATTTCACTACTAAATTCATAAATGTGTATTACTTGTAATATTAGGAAATAGTGTTAGGATATCAAGTTTTTATTTTAATATCAAATTATTTTAAAAATGTAACAAGTTTTCAATTCTTACCGGTAATTAAAAACAAAAAAGAATTGTAATAAAAAATATTTTTTTTAAAAGCCACGATTATCTGAAAACATATTTGTCCAACATAAACATTTTCCTCACTGAGAAAGAACTAGCGTTATGTGAAGAAATCGAACCTATGATGAGCGATTTGTTTGTTACTTTAAACTATAATTGGCTTGTAGCACACATTCTGTAACTCGTAAAATCAATTCAAAGCTTGGAGCATAAACTCTTCTACGGTTATCTATTCAAATATTTATTCCTACGGGTAGAGTTGAGGTTATAAATAATATAAATTAATATTGAACGGTTTGAACTTCAAAAATTATCAATTTTTAAGAGTTGCAAATAGATAGTACAATTGATTGAAAAAAAAAAAATTCATTCATTGCCAGTAAATATATTGAAGCCTTTTCTTGATAAATCCAAATCCCTCTTTGATAAAAAATAAATCCAAACACCTAAAAAGACATATGGAATGATCTTCAATTTATTACTGTATCTCTAGCAGACAAAATCCAATGATCTCGAACATTGACGTGCGTGTGTGTATGTTTACTTTGGGAGGCAAAGCTTCTATGCAACGAAGCATTTGAAAAACTCAATAGTTTTTTCAGAGAGGCGTCTGAGAGCAGAAACAAGCCAGGGGAAGGCGAGAGGGAATTCCTAAACAGTGGTGAGTGCGACGGAGGAGAGAGCTCCGGCGAAGAGGAGGAGGTTGGCGAAGATGAGGAGGTAGAGGGCGGATTCGGCAGAGGCGTGGATCTTCTTCTCAAATGCAAGCCCTAGGCAGTGCATTTATGTAGCCACTAAGAAGATCCACATGGTGACAACACTTCACTGTCGACCTTCTTCTCATTCTCCTTCTTTCTGTACTGAGTCTGCTCACTGATGAGGAGCTGCTAAAACTGGAATGCTACAGTGATGAGCTTATATAAGCTTCAGTGGTAGAATGAATGTTGGGTGCGAGGTCTTTCTGGGCCCCAACATGGATGTATCCTCGTCCCATCATCTCTGCTTAATTAATCTCGCCCTCTCAACTGTGAAAGCAAGATCCTCTGACGACTTGGGATGCAACCAAGCATGACACGTAAGTTAGAGAAACCGACAACAGACAGAATCCTCTGCTAAATCTTATAGATCTGACCCTCCACGTTCGATCATCAAGACATACATCCGTACCCTTCTCTAATACGACGCGACCAAGCTAACAAACAATTGTCCTAATCCGTAGCTTTTATGAAGAGGATTTTCACTTTTTGTTTTATTTTTCAAACGTGATGCATTGAATATTGAACAAAGGCGTTCTCCTTCCCCTTTGCCATTTGACTTCAAACAAGCTATTTGGGGAAAATTACTTTTACCATTTATGAGGTAAATGTGTGAAGAAGTGATTTTATCATTTACGAGGTAAATATGTGAAAGAGATTATCTCATTTTGCAGAACAATACTATTAAACATATTTTTAGGGTATTCGAAAACTTTGTCAAATAACCCCATTATTATCTCTTCCTCCACTTTTGCAGCAACAGTTCTCATTTAAAAAGGGAAATAGATGTTCCCTGTAACTTCTTTTAATAAAACATTTTTCAATAAAGTTGTAACTTTTTAAAATTTTTCTCATTATATCTTATTGGAAAAATCTCATACTTAAATTAAAATAAAAACCGGATCAGTTTTCTCTTGTAAAGTGATCCAGCTGCTTCAAGACCTTACTCTCACAGTCTCATATTGTTCCCTGTTTACTATTATGTATAGTCTTAAAATGATAGCGGCTTAATAAAAAGGGAAAAAAACACTATATGAATTTGTTAAAAATCTCTTGAGAAAAAAGAACCTAATTAATAAACAGATGAAAAATATCAGAACTTGCATATTAATTTTCTTTTTTATTTACTATATCTTTTCGTATATTTTGAAGAGCCCAGGTTGTGGGCCCCATAGCACAATCTTTTTCCGACCTAACAGAAGAGAAAAGATGAAAACAATAATGAAACGGGTGCGAGTGAAACTGACTTTTTTTTTTCGGTATAAACTATCCAGTATTCTGGGGTATCCTAGGTTAATTGCCTATCCCATACTAATCCGGACCCCCCGAGGAGAACTTAAGGTGGTAGCGAGGTACCGATGGGACAACCTCTTTGAGGTTGCGTTAATTATCGCGTCTGTCACTCCCCAGGGTTCAAACCCTCACCCTGAAGAATGCTGGTAGTAACCCTTATCAACTCTACCAAGCGTGCGAGTGAAACTGACTTACTGGCAAGAGCTTCCTCAATTTTTTATGAGGCTTATATTTGTTGGGCCCTTTTGAGCCCAAGCCACTTTTTTCCCTATTGCTACAAAAACATGGCCTAGGCCCAAATCAGATTACATAAAAACCACAAGGTCAATAGTCCCCAGGTTATGTTGTAAGAACTGCTCACATGACCTATATGGAGTCCAAAAATAGTGATGTCTTGAAAATAATTTTTTATTTTTAAATAATAATAAATAAATATGTATGGGCCTTGTTCATCGTGATAATTTTTGGGCCTTGTGGTTTTTGTAAGGATTGACAAAAACGTCAAAGAAATACGACAAGAGAAGGGGGCCACTGAGAGGTCGTTTGTGTAAGTTTTTTTCTAAGTTGCACGTAAGTCAAGATAAAACTCCTCTCACATACTTATCTCGGTTTGCGTAAAAGCGTTTCTCCATCACTTTCCCAAATAGACCATAAGGCTCCCATTCAAACAGAAAATATTGGAGCAACCGATCTACTCGACAGATCAAAGTCCCTTCTCTCTGCCTCCTCTCAATTTGCCTGACTCTCGGTTCAGTCAGGCCATTCAACTCAATTTCACCATCCCCACCAACTGATATTGGATACTATATACTTGTTCCACACACACTAAAGTTTGGTTTCTTCATATCAAATGTTCACTTGTTATACATTTTTTGAGGAATTATATACACTTGCTAGGTAGACCGATTTAGGAGTCCAACTACCTGTTTCACTTTATAGACAAAGTTACAGACCAATTTTAATTAATTAAAGGTAATTTTGTAAATGTGGCCTTTTTTTCCTTATTTATGAGATTTTAACTTTTTAGATCTCACTTAAATAGAGTCCATCTCACTTCTGATCGCGATTTTCCTACTGGGTTAAGTTGCACCCAACATCAGAAACTATTTTTGGAAATGCAACTTAGCTTTTAATGTATTAAAATTGGAGCAATTCTCTATTTCTTTCATGAATTGCTACTATTTCACCTTCTTCATACCAAATCATATATTCGATTGAGAAAGAAACACTTCAAACAAAGCCATCCAAAGGGATAACATTTGGATTGGATATGATGGGATAACACTTCAGGTCGGATTCGATGGGCTGAACCACCGTATTTTTACACAGCCCTAATCACATGGAGGAGTAATTACTCTCTACTGTGTGAAATATCTCATGGATCATAAAACTCTTGCTATCAAAAATAAAAAAAATAAAACTCTTGCTATCATTCCAACCAATTCCATTTTGGCTTCAATAAATTGTTCATCAAACAGAACCTTACAATAAGATCCATGAACTCAGAAGACACAGAGTGAAGTGAGCCTTAAAAACCAACCAGTTTAGAGCCAAAATTAGGAACAACCAAAAGAGAATTAATCTGTAAATGAGGGAAGAGGCGTTTGTTGACGAATCTGGAAGTTAGAGTGCCACAAAAGGCCATCCTTAAAGTATGCAAAATAGGAGAGAGATGGAGGGAATTGAGAAAAATGAGTAGAACATGACATATTCACTAATTTAACTAACTTCCTTAATCTAATCATATAAGTTAAGTATGTGTTACATTAAGGATTAGAGTAGTATTTTTGAAGTTATTGAGTATATAGGAAACTAAAAGTATATAGGGGAGCACATTCCATACTCATCATTGCTGATCAAAATGATCAACATGCAATGTTAATCTTAATTTGCATCATTTAGATAGTCCGGATTCAATCTAATTTTTTAAAAAAATTATTTCGATGTATACAAAATTTTAAATTAAGATAACCTTATAATCGTTGCTTCTTTAAAAATGTTATCACAACGGTACTGTTCATTGCAGTGATAAGCATTGAATGTGAATAAAAGATTTCGAGACGAGCCTGGAGGTTGATCCGGCCATAGATGAAAGTGTAAAAACTTGCCGATGTTAGGATTTAGAAAAGGATCAAAATAATTGTGATTTCCAAGGATTACACTATAGGGTGCAACCCCATGGTCGTTCTCTACGGAGCCTTTTGTGCAATTAGTTAAATTAGCTTGTGATTACGTTTGCCTCAAAATGGAAAAAAACCATATTTGATTTCAAACTTGTATTGAATTGAAATATGAAATAAACTTTTTTTTTTGGGTTTTTGGATTTTGGGAATGCAACTAAAATAGATTGGAAAAATGTAGTTGTTTGATGATGAATTCCCCTTGGAAATGGTTCATGCTATCATATATAAGGTAGAGTAGTAGTTTCGCACTAAGTTTTGTAATAAAAACCCTAACAACTCACTGAGTCAGAAATTCTATGCAATGAACTCCATTCCATGAAACCCTTTAAAAACACTTAGTGTGTGTAAAGAAATTGCCAAATGAAAAATCCAACTCAAAACATTATCAACTCAAATATCAAGCAAAACTAGGAAGATAAGAGAGAGCAACAAAGATTTCATTGAATATGTAGAAATGAGACTTCACACTATATCATGTCAAATACAAAGCAAATCAATACATAATTAATCCAAGTTTGGTACGACCATGACGAAGTATTTAAGCATGAATCACTAGTCCTAACTCAGCAACTAAATAATCCAATACAAAAATATAGATTAAACCACTACTCCCCTTTTGACCCTTTGAACTCAAGCCTTCTCCATCTCCAAGAGGAAAGAAGAGGTTTAGCTGCTCATAGTAACTAGCTCCACACTCATGATGGAAGGATAAGATTGCATGATGGTCTGTAAGTGAAGGATGGAGGTGGTGGCTAGGGTTATGGATGAGAAGAATGAGAGAGTAGAGAGAACAATGTAAAGAGAGGCAAAATGGAAGTGTAGCTGCTGCTCCTCTTCGTTCTCTGTGCGGAAATTACTTTAAAAGGGTTTCTCAACAGTCTTAGGTTGGGTGAAGGATGTGGGTTGGTTATTCTTTCCATTTGAAGCCTAATCTGGTTACCAATTCACGATATTCGTCACGGCGAACTTAAGGTTTCACCGCGGCAAATCTCTCTCGAGAGTTCTTCTATTTGCACGCTTGATCATTGGCCGCGGTGAAGGATGAATTGCGCCGCGGTGAAATGTTCCAGAGCTGCCTCACGTTCTTTGCTAGAGTTCCTGAAATGAAATAGCAAAGATTTGAAGTATCTCTTGCTCATGATTAGAATTAAGAGCAAATATATCGTATTTCATGGCAATTGCACCCAAAATCAAGCTAATCAAAACAAACAATTTTAGTTCCATATTAAGCTCAAGAAAGGTCATGATGGGCCAAAATTGGATCTAATACTTTGGAAATTTAGGCAAAAGAAGTGAAGACATATGGCTCGATCAAAGGTCCTTGGAAGTTCAACGAAGTAGTATCCCATGGGAATTCAAATCACAGTCATAAACCACCGAAATTACATTATGGCACACAACTCATCAATGGTTATATGAATTTAAACTTAAAGAGAAAACCACCTTTGCTGGCCTATAGTTCTCCTTATTATCATTTATAGCCCCACCCAAAATGGGCTTGAACCATAATCCATCTAGGGTAGACTAGATAAATAGCACAATAATACACTGTTTGTGTTAGCGTTGTGAAATCACATTTATACAAGTTAAGACAAAACTTCTCTTATATATTTACCTTGTAAACTGTAAATTAAATTGAAAAAGTGGCTTACACTAATAATCCTAAATTGTTTTCAACAAAGGTTGGATTCAACGTTAGCGGTTAGTTATTTACAACGTAATGAATCAATATTTGAATATATATTAGTATAGATACTCAGGACCCGACAGTACCTTGAATATGATTTCTTGTAATAGAATATTATCGGTGCTTAGGAAAAAGAAAAATCTAAATCATCACCAACAAATATTAGGTTTAGCGCAAGATGTTAGCCATTTACAACATTGCAAAGTAGGATCTAAATCCTCATTGAGAGATATATTTACATTTAATATCCGGTAGTGCTCTAAAGGCGATTGTCTCTATTAAGAGAATGATTATATTTGGCGCAAAAAAAACTAACTAAAAATCTAAAACGTCCATACAAATTTATTTCCATCGCTTTTAACCGGCACCTTATATAGTCCCTCTTTTCATGTACTTCTTCCTTCTCCTTTATCTAGAAAAAGATATTACAGATTTTAAAGAAACGAATGCAATTATCAAAAATTACACAACAAATATGTAGCGACATGGATGGATTTATTGTCAATTTATGCACCGAAACTTCTTGCTTCATGTTGTGGGAGTACTTTTTGTTGATTAAATTGGGACCTGATAGTAACTTTTATTTTTATGTTTGAGGTTTCGACACATAAATTGAAAAATATAATTAATATGTTGAAATATCTTCTAATTCTCCAATTTGCCATTATTGAAACTAGTTGTCTAATTCTTTGGTTGAGAATTGTGCTCAATATCATAGATAAGAATATAGAGGGAAAATGAGCATTGTTGCCATAAAATAATAAATTAATTGAGACAAAAAGGGAAGTGACTAACAGAGAAATGACTCAGGAGTATGTATAATGGAACCTTTTATTACCTAATACCAAACAAGAATTAGAGTATTAATGCTAGCTGACACATGGCTCATTTTACAGCAAGATTAAATTGGAGCAGTATAAATGGCCAGTCAAAGATTGAACCTGATTCTATTTGGTGATTTTAATTTAATTACTCTAAAAAATCTTACCAAACACAGGAGAAAGAAAATAATTAATAAGCTCAGGTCAACAATGGACTTTCAAAGATAATATGGAAATAGTGCAGTCAAAATTCATGGTTTTTTTTTGTTTCTGAATTACTTTTCAAGTCATCAATACTTTTAAGCTTTGGTGTTGAAAACTTTTGCCAGTTTTTTAAATACTTTCACTAAAAGATAGTGATGTTACATGGGTATCGTTTAGATGGTCAAGTGATTTATTATGATTTGAATTTGGATATGTCGTACGCATTTTTGTCCTAATATATTTAAAAACTAGTTATTTAATTTCTTTCTTATGGGAGAGACGTGCATAACAGTAAGGGTAATCAGCAATTAATGGATTTTCTTTCATACCTAAACTTGAAGTAAACCATATATGGAAGCATGAACCAATAATTTAATGTAAGCACTTTAATTTGAGATTAGGTATATGCCAAACAACTGAAACTTTATTTATAATGCTTTTTCCTTCTGAGCCGCAAGATAACACTATAATATGAAGAAATGATATCATATATCTCAAAAGATTACACGTTCGCATGGAAAAATTGCAATCACATAATTTGGGCTCAAAAGCTTATGATTTTGTGTTTTTCTTGCCAACCAAAAGCTATAATTAGTCATTATTGAATCCATGTTAAACATAATCTGTGATTTATGATATAGCTCACGAAAAATACAACTTATCCTTTGTAAAAAAAATTTATTTATGATACTATCACTTGTGCAAAAAAAAAAAGATTTTTACAGCGGTTTTTCTACACCATGTGATATTTTTATGATTAGCCGATTGTTGAACAACCGGTGAATAAAGTCTAATTTCATTCTACATTGGTTGGTGATCCGGTGTACAATGGGCTTTCTACACTAAATAATCAACAAGTCTTTATTAGCCATAGAAACCCTAAATATTTAATTAGCATATCAACAAGTTTATGCCACTAATTAATCATCCTATAGCCATTGATTATTAGTCCTCTAAGTTTAATGAGAACACTTCCATAGTTTTTGAAACTCTTCATCAACTACAGTCTTTTTAGCCTATAACTACATAGTCTTGTTTTTTTTAGCATGAATGTGATTTGCAATGTAGAATTATTTTTTTAAAAAAAAAGAACCAAATATATATAATCTGCAGAAGACTAAATATAACTCACTTCTAATATATTTCATATAGGTTAAGGAAAAACATTAAACCTAAATAACTATATTAAAAAAATCCAATATCTTTATAACTTTATCCCTATTTAATATAAATTATAAACCCATTTGGCAAAAAAAAATACATTATAACTTATGAGAGCAAAGTCAACACATAATAAATTATAAGTACAATTGTATATTCATATGAAAAATTTAATAAAGTGACCTATAAATAAAACCAAATAAAACATTATCTCTTTACTCTATAGATAGGATATGTGGAATTGTTGAAAATTAAGCCTCAATTAATTACTCAGCTGCTAAACTTTCTGGTGGTGGTTGCGTACGTGGCTCAGAACAGAATCACATCGCATTGCCTTTGGATAATGGAAACCTTAATACCTAACAGAAGAAGAAGAAGGCGACGATGAAGAATTTTTGCTGAAGCAATGCACAGTAATGGCCAGTCAAAGATCTGCCTGATCCTATTTAGTGATTCTAGTTAATTACTCGAAATGCTTATAATTGCGAAACACAAGAGAAATAAAAGTAATTAAGTTGACTCGATCACTACAGTCAACTTAGATAGATGCTTATATGAGTCTTTGAACCTTCAGTCTACTTAAATAATTGGGATTTTCAAAGATATGGGAATAATAATATAAATATAATGCAGTCAAAATTCCTTTTTCTTTAATACGGATTAGTACTTTGGATGGATTTAATTGGTTCAGGCCGTCAGGTAGTTTCATTGGGATTTTGGAAATGTTATACTACTTAATGAGGAAACCACCATGAAAGTACCAACCAACAATTTAGCGTAAATACATTATAAAAGTCCGGTTCTTGTTATAAATATAATTTAATTGATTTTCACATACAAGAGAATGACGGTATGTAATTTAAATTGCCTTAAATTAATAAAAGTTTTTAATTAAGTTTTCCCTTATTAAAATTCTTTCTCTACATTTAAAACTTCTTTCACATGCCTCACCTTTTTATTCTCTATTTTCAATAAGAATTAAGTTAGGATAAAATTAAAAAAATAGTTATTAATAACTTGTATGTGGACTTATATTTAGAACACTTTTTTTTCTTCTTAAAAGTGGACTTATAGATCTATTTATAAAGTATAGAAAGAATGCTTTTTTATCTGATTTATAAATCCCATCATCAAATTTTTTTACATGTGTATATAAATTTACCTTTTATTTATCATTTTATATATTGCATTCTCTTAGGATAAATTACATATTAAATAGGAGTAAAGTTAAAAAATTATTAATTTTCAGGTAATGATGTTTAAATAAATTAGAAGTATCTTATAAATAAGACTGAAGAAATACAATATAGTGATTTATTTATGAGAAGAAAAATTAATCCGAGGTATTTATAACTTATCTCCATTTTAAATCAAATCCTTATTTTTTTTATTTGAATTGTACTCTTATTATTGTTATATCCTATAAATTTAATTTATAGCCATTATGAAACTTTATTTTTAGAAATGTATATTGAGTAGGAAATTGTTATAAAGTCTATATATAAGATACTATAAATTTAAATTAATGTTTTTTATATTCATCAGGAATGAATTTCTATAACAGATTAAATTATAAGAGCCAATTCAAACAAAATAAAACATAGTGATTAAATTTAAAATTGATGTACTAAACTATAGAGACTAGATTAATTGTTCCTTTCCAAAATTGTATGACAAAGGGGTTTAGTCCACGCACGTGCGCCAACAGTGAGTTACATTATCTTATTATATTGTTGAATGAATTTATACTTTTTGTAATTATTCACAATATTATATTGAATAGTCAATAATTTATCATCAAAGCACCTATCATGGAAATTTTGTAAAAGGAAAAAAATATTCATAATTACTTTACACACACACAGTCTCACAACTTTGTCTCAATGAACATAATTAAATTGAATAAAAAGCAGATTTACCATCATAAGATAGTGATAATATATATTAATATTGAATGGTTTAGACTACAAAAATTGTTAAAATTTTAAGAGTTGCAAATAGACAGGACAATTAATTAAAATAAAAACTTCATTAAGTGCCTGTAATTATATTGAATCCTTTTCTTGATAAATCCAAATACCTCCATACACATTGCATGAGATTCAATTTATTACTATATCTCTAGTAGACAAAGACCAGTGATCTCAAACATTGACGAGCGCGCGTGCACAGACACTCACACACATTGGGAGGCTAAGCTTGTGTTCACTGAAGCATTTGAAAAACTCCATAGTTTTTTCGGAGAGGCGTCTGAGAGCAGAAACAAGCAAGGGGAAGGCGAGAAGGAAGGGGAGGAGGGCGAGGCAGAGCCAGTCGAAGGGCGTCGGGAGCAAGGTGGAGGCAAGGGCGACGGAGGAGAGAGCTCCGGCGAAAAGAACGAGGTTGGCGAAGATTCGGCAGCAGAGGTCGGAGCCCGCTGAGGCATGGATCTTCATCTCGAAGGCAAGCCCTAGACAGTGCATGCATGTAGCCACAAAGAAGATCCACATGGTGGGCGCGTGGGTCTCAAAAGGGCTCAGCTTCTTGTTCTGGTAATCCAGCTGAAGCAGATCCACCATCAGAGGGTTCAGAAATACGAACACTGCGTGGGTTGGGATTGTAGATAATAACTCGTTCGATCTGCAAATTAACACTCTCAGAATATCAATCGCTTGTTATTAGCCAATTTTGCTTCACTTCAAAGTCCGAGAGTTGGACTTAAGGGGTTTGGAGTGATCATTAAAGGGATTTCACATGCATCTTCTACCAAATATGTTTGTTCGGGATTTCAATTTTGGGTATTTTTCTCTTTTGTAGAGTGAGGCTGTTACCACCTCAATCAAGATTCAGAAAGTTGGTTTGCATGCATGAAGTTAGAGACTATGTATACGTTAAAACAGGGAAAGGAAAGACAGCATATCTAGGGTATTTGGGGCCGTTTTACTCAATTTTCCACTTAATATTTACAATTTTAAAAATTTTGAGGAGAGAAACTAAATTAGAATTTTTAAATCATAACTATATAATTAAATCAAAAATTAAATAAGATGATGACTAAGGGCCAAAAGTATAATAATTAATGAAAATTTTCAAAACCATTCAAATCAAATTTAGATCAGGATGATTATATATATATATATATTAACTACAAATTACAAAAACATATAATTGCTGCTTCGTAGCAATACTTACGTTAACAAGTTTTCAAACTAGAGAAGATTGACTGAATGGCTGGTTTGTTCACAAGGTTGGAGAACTGAGATGATACTTTATAAAATATGAGATCAAATTAAATATTATATAGAGTTACGTACATAGGACGAAAGGTGCGTTTTTGCCTATATTTAAGATAAAGAGAAGGCACAAACCTGTGCGAAAGATTTGGACAACGAGGTAAACAGTGGCAACATTTCACTGTCGACCTTCTTCTCATTCTCCTTCTTGCTGTATTGAGTCTGTTCACTGATGAGGAAACCCTAATTCCATTTCTATGGCCCACTTGATTACCCATCTCTCCATTTTCACTGCTCTGTGATCTCATAGAATCCATTAATTGAATAATATAAGCAGATTGATTCAGATTCAGAAGAAGGTTACGTTTAATTGAAGAACACAGAAGAAAACACAGCTTGTTGATGATGAACTGCTAAAACTTGAATGGTATAGTGATGAACTTATATAAGCTTCAGAAGTGGTCCTTTTTGAGGGGTCTACACGAATTCCACACGTCCAAACTCCATGAGGGTTTTGGGGTCCACAAACTATTTTTTAATTATATAGGTAAATTCCGCCTGTTAGTGCCTCTTTTATTTTTTTTTTCAAAATAATAATTTCATGGTCTAGTAGTTGCGTTTGTTCAGCTTCATGTTACCCTTGTATGAAATCTGTATTGTCATCATTGTGTCGGAAAGAATTTTACCAAAAAAATCTAACAATTATGTGTTTTAAAACAGCACTCCTCTTTCGGTTCTATTTAATTCTATTTATAAGACACTTTTAACATATTTCATATAGATTAAGTTAAAGTTTTGTACGAGGGATTTGAGGGGGAGATGGGGCATTTTTATGAATTGGATTTGAAAAAAAAAAAAATTGAAGAATTTTTATGGGGTCATAAAATTTTAATTAATAAAGAGAAGATATAAGATAAAAGAATAAGAAAAATAAATTAAAAACTTTTAACCCCATTTCTCTAATTTTTTAAATCCAAATCAGAAGAATTTTCCCTCCCTTCCATTTCCGCCTCCCCTCATACTAAATAGCCCTTAAGAAAAACATTAAGTATACAAAACCTAACGTCAACATAATAATTGGTGAAAGGTAAAATAGTAAATCCATGTAAAAAATTAATGATGTGATTTATAAATACAATAAAAAAATTATTTACTCTATTAATAGAATGAGAGGAGTGCTGTTTGCAATAATTTAATAAATATTACATATATGCGCAAGGAAAATTTTTAGATGAAGTTAGCTAGCTAGTTATCGCAATTTTTTGAGCAAATAGTTATAGCAAATTTAAGAGGGCAATGTATTTAATAAATACTTCATCTTCTTTGTCCTCAAAAATAGGTTTTAATATAGATTTAGGGGTATAATCAATGCATTTTTCCAAAAATACTTATTGCAGAAAATCTAAATTGCCCATCCAATACTCCTATTTAAAAATACCCACTTTTTCTCATTACAATTAATTGAATCTAAAAATGTAAAAAAAAACTAATTTTCACATAATAAAATAAATTTAATTTTTTACTTAATTAACTGAGACTTATATTAAAAGTCCATTAGTACAAGTAAATTTAATAACTCAGGATAATTAATATATGGGGAAAATGACATCAAATAATAAGACATAAATAACTTGAATTTTTTCCTTAGTAAACGAAAACTCCCTGTTCGTTATTATTGCATACTCTTGATTGAAAATGAACAAATCTTTATTACAAAGAAGAAATATCGAGAAGGAGTAAGAATGACATTTAAGAAATGTATCGAATAGACATATCAATGAATTAACTATGTATTTAAGGATTAAGGAGCAATTTTAATAGTAAAGCTTTTCATTTTAGAAGCATGTGATATAATTAAGTTATGAAAAGAGATCATAATATTTATTATATAGTTGAAAAGAGAACAGTGAATCCCACATAAAAAACACATACTTTTAGATCAATTTAACGAAGTTGTTAAAATTACATTATTTTTAAAAGGTATTATATGCTTTTGCACCTTTAAAATTAAATTGTGCTGCAAAATTTCATTATTGAAATTACATCTTAAACCTATATTTAACAGGTTTATTAATGATAAAGTACAATTAAGTACATCATCCAATTCATATAACACACGTCACTCAATGAGATAACACGTGCAATACTAGGTCTTAGGATTTGTTTTGAAACTAGTTTACTTTATATAATTAAGTACCTGCAAATAAATTAGTAATAAATTTAAATTGGATTATCATTATGGGAAAAAATCGTTTTCGTATTTTTTAAAAATAAATAGAATTACCTATTATTTTGCAAATAAACAAGTGTCAAAGAGTATATATAAAACATAAACCATGATAATGCACTCTGGTGGTTCTTCACTTAATCCCTTAACCAAGTTGAAGAGTTCTATTCCTCCATTGGGTATGGAAAAAATTTATGACCAACCACTTTACACTTAATTGAATGATCTCATGGCGTTCCAATTAATTTAATATCGTTGATATGTCTGAAATATGGTTTACCCTAGAATATCAAATGCTCTAAGCAAAAAAGAAGAATATAAAACATATTGTGTGTATAGTGATCTTAGAAGTAAATTGCAATTTTTATGAAATTAGACACAAGTGATACACGTGGAATCCTCAGAGTCTGTTAGTCCTGTTAATTAATGGACCACAATGAATGTGCTTGTGTGTTCATTAGCACTAAACTAATAATGAAGCTAAACAGCGATTAACAGAAATAGGTATTAATTAAAAAATGCTTTGGTCATCAGTACTATTAATTAGTGGAGCGTGTTAGATTGTCCGCACATCGCAATTAATATTTCTTACTTCTTTCATTATTTAATTATTTTTTTCTAATATGGTGTGTATTATTTTTGTGTTATTATTACTTGCTACCTACTATCAATGTTCCTATTACTATTATTTAAGGAATAAATTTTCGTGTACCCGATCGAAAATAGTTCATTCTGTAATTGGATAAAACAAGTCAGCGTTTAATTATCATAATATTAAAAAAAAAATACTTTACTGATTGAGTTAGAAACCAAGCTAAGTTATTATGGCAAGGTGGGTGGGCTTCCTTGATGTGTGTGTATCTAGCTTCGAGGATGTCTCATATCTTAATATAATAATATATATAATTATAAATGATAATATTCAAAATTAAAGAAAATTTGATTAAAAGTATGATTCATTTAAAAATTTTATTAGTGAAAGGAATCTGATGCAACTTATAAATGAAGAAAAATTGTGTGTTAAAAATGAGTTGTATTTGATCGAATTCATGTTATTTTAGTCAAAGAAGATTTTTTTAAATAGGTACTTTTAACCAATTTAATTAAAAGATAAAACTTATTATTTTTAGTGTTTTCGGGGATAAGAAAGTCATTAAATAGTCTCCAACAATATGTAACTCTATTTGACTGAAATCCTTGTGTTTAATATTTTCATTTCTATCATATTGCTCAATCTAAATGATTTTATTGAATTTTTTTAAGCCATGTCCATTTTTAAAAATTATAAATACTTCAAAATAAAAATATTAAATTTTGAAATAATTAATATTAAATTTCATTAACCAGATGGGTAGATTAACATGTTTTTTT
>JANTPZ010003774.1:0-17971 GCA_025593235.1 Vachellia pachyceras
CAAGTCATGTTCTAAACATATTAACAAAACGTAGAGGGTAAACACATAAATCTAAATCACAATACGTCTTTAGATATTTACAATACAATAATCAACTTTTATTTCCTCAGTCTTTTAAAATATTGGTTCTTACTCAGCATAAATTTAGTTGTTCTCTTTACTGCATCAACCCACAAGGTTGTTAATGTGAATGTGCTTGCAACTCTAACTGTAGCACGATACTTCATCATGACATTCACATAGAATTCTACAGTTTCATTATCAATTATGCTGTTGACATAGTTCGCAATGATGCCAGATATGATTTTTATATTTCTAGCTCTGGTCGTTCTCATTGCATCGTATTCAGCTATCGTCACAGCCATAGCGGGGGAGAAAGGTTGGTCTACCTCCTTATCAATACTTTAAGGTTTTGAATTGAATGAGAATGAGGACTTGGGACTTGGGTCGGAATGGACCCCTTAAGGCTCTTGTTGACCTCCCTCAAGGTTCTGATTAGGACCCCCTTTTGGATCTTCCGCAGTGTCTTCTTAATGTTCCCTTGAGGATCTTCCTCAAGATCCTCTTCAAACGGTTCCTCCTTAAAATTCTCTTCAAATTCTTGTTCAGGATCCTCGTTATGAACATGTTCATCAACATATTCAATATACATTGGTCCGTAAGACAGTGTTTCAGTGCTATCTGAGATTTCTTGTACCATTATTTTTCAAAATAAATGGATTTGAAATTATTACATTAAAATTTTTTTCAAAAGATCTTTAACTAAGCACTAATTTTCATCAAAACAGATCTTAAATTGCTTTATAAAATAGGCAAATTGTATATCAAAATGAAGATCTTGAATTTTAAGATTTTTAGGAATAGACCACGTCTTATTTAGAGGTCAAACACTCCTACATACACGAGCCTCGAGAAGAAAAAATCCTGAAAAAATTTAAAAATGGGACGAAGCCCACACTCGGGTGGTGGCACGTGTCATCCACACGCCGCCGTGGATCCACCGGAATGCGATACGCGCCATCGTGTCAGACTCTACGCGCCACCAGGAGTCGGATGGTGTGGTCACGCCTCACACGAACCTACCATGTGGCCCTTTTTTTTTATTTTTCGGTGCCAAAACGACGCCATTTAGGGAGGTTCCGAAACACACCGTTTCGATGCTCCTCCCGCCGAGTCAGGTTACCTGACCCGATCCAATCGCTGACTTGATCTTCTCCGCGTTCCCACGCCGCTTGTTTTTTTTAATAACACGTGAAATGATGCCGTTTGGATTATCTTCAACCTCCATCCGGGTCTCTCTGACCCGGTTAGTCAAATGGGTCGGCCGGTCCGACGGACCCGACTCATTTTTCCTTTGTTTCTTCGTCGTTTGACGTCCATTTTTCGCGTTCTTGGTGTCTATTTCTTCGTCTCGATGAGATCTACACAATGGGAGTGTTTTTAAAGCCTGGGCATTTTTCATTTTCTTTAAAAATGCTACGAAACTCGCGAGGCATTTTTCCTCCTTAACTTCTTCGTCTGGTTCCGATCTACATGATGGGTGTGTTTTCCATGCCTAAAAGAGTCATTTTCTAGGGACCCAGGTTTGATTTATGGTTTATGTTTATCATTTTTTCAGTTTCTGTTTCGTTTTTGGGAGTCATATGATTTCCACACACATATACATATAAATACATATATGCTGGAAATCTAAATGAACACGAAACAATAATATTTCCATGGAATCACAAGGCAAAACTGAAACAGAGACAAAAAAGAATGCATATGCTTCAAACGCGACTCAGAAACATGCTTCAAACATTAAGCATTTGCTGAAATGTCTATACTTTGCAAAGTTTGTGCGAAATTCATGTCTTATACAGTAATGAAATTGCCACAGGAACAAAAACTACTCTGATACCACTGAAGGAATTCGGGCGTACCTGTAGATGCCGAGTAACGGATCTACAGATACCCACACGATCTCTGGATCACAAATTGTCTTGGATCCAAAGAAGGTTTGCACAACAAATGCACAATGAGAATGAAGAAAGAATTCTTGGAGAGGAAGAGAGAACGAGAGCACTTTAGTTTTTCATGTATGGTTGTGGCCTTGATTTGTGGGATACGAATTTTATAATTAAAATTGCAACTGCAATTTTCCCACCTTCTCTCCAGACAAACGTTCCCACCTTTTATTTTGAATTTTAAATTCTATTTTGGGAAATCACAATACATTCCCACAACAAGGCTTATTTGTACTTTTGTCCCAAAACACATTTTAGGCCTAATCCAACAAGGGTGGATTAGCCTATATTCCAATAAATGATGTGTGATGGAGAGAGGGAATGAAATTAAATGAGAAAGAATAGTGATGGAAAGAGGTGACATGATGTGGTTAAAAATAATGATACCGAAAATAAATAAAAAAACTGTGAATAAGTGTAGTTGGAGAGAGAATTGATGTGGTGGAAGGAATGATGTAACCAAACAGAAGAGTGAAGGAAACGGTTATGTCATGGAATAGTGAAAGGTGGAGAGAGTACGTTGCTGAAGCTAAAAAAAAAGAGAAGGGGTCCCACTTCGTTTCTCTAACAATTCCATTCCTTTTTTCTAGTTCTCCCTTAACCGATTCGGTTCCAGCATAACCAATTCTGTTCCAGCTAATTCTTGGGTTTCTCTCTCAACATAATTACAAAAATGCCCTGCACATTAAATTCCAATATCATATAATTAAACTAAGAGATATTTGGGGAATTTAAAGAGTGATAAAATATATCAAATTATCAATTACTTCAGAAAATCACTCCTTAACAAATTAACCTCTAATTAACACATTTAAGCCTAGATAAGGTGCCAAAAGATCAATATTAGATACACTTATTTCATATAAAATAGAGTTTTATCAGTGAGCATTCGTTATATGCATTGATTTCTTGGGAAAATATAATTCTGAAGAAGCAAGAGGACAGTTTGAGATTCAAAAACTTGTTAGCCCAAAATAAAGCTTTCATTATGAAACTCTATTAGGGCATGCTTACTTCTCTGATTGCCTTATGGGCTATATGCTTAATAGCCAAATACAAGTGTGGTGAAGCTGAGATCTCTAATGTATTAAAAAAAGGAAATAATATCGGACTTGGAAAGCAATTACAGAAGTTTGGGATCAGTTTTTAAAAGGAGTTGGAAAGAAAGTGAATAATGGCACCAACACCAATTTTTTTATGGGACATATGGACTCCTTTAGATAGACCTGTTATCATTTATGCCCACATATCAACGAGATTGAATGAGAATGAGAAAGTGGTAAATCATGTCCTAAGCAATAAAATAGCTAATGGTACATTATCTTGCTGTAATGGGTCATTTTGAGGATATCAGGATTACTCCACCTTTAAGAAATTCTCAGGATGATTTCTCCTAGCATCCTACTAAAGATGGACAGTTTTTAGTTAAGTCAACCCAGTTATGGAATTGGTAGCTCCCTAAGAAGATCAAATATTTTATGTGGCTACTCTTCCATGAGAGAATAGCTATTAACTCTCTTCGAGTAAAAAGAGAGATATTTGATACCAGTTACTGTCCTTTTAATTGTGAAAGAGAGGAGAGTGCCCTACACATATTGAGAGATTGTCAGAGAGTAAGAGAAACTTGGTAGGGTATTTTAAAACCCAACATGCTTTCTAGATTTTTTCGGGTAATTTGTAGGTTTTGCTTGCTTGGAATATCAAGTATAATCTAAGTCGTGGTTGCTTTAGCAGGATCAAATGGACAAAAACTTTTAGTATCATTTGTCAATTGCTGTGGAGCTTAAGATGCAAGTTCATCTTTGAGGTGAAACCAAAACACCTAATGAGTTTATACACAAATGTATCTATTACCTAATGGAGCGTGCTTCGAGTACTAGGAATGAAACCAAGTGGACACCTCCACCATAGGGAGTAGTTCATATGGATGTCGATGGGTCAATATAGAGTGATCATCAAGCTTCATATGGAGGAAACATCAGGAACAGTGAAGGAAAATGGTTTCTGGGATTTCAGAAGTCGACAGGATTGTTCTTGGTCACCGAAGTTGAATTGATTGCCATTAGAATAGGAATTGACTCTCTTCGAGTGAAAAGAGAGATATTTGATACCAGTTACTGTCCTTTTAATTGTGAAAGAGAGGAGAGTGTCCTACACATATTGAGAGATTGTTAGAGGTAAGAGAGACTTGGTAGGGTATTTTAAAACCCAACATGCTTTCTAGATTTTTTCGGGTAATTTGTAGGTTTTGCTTGCTTGGAATATCAAGCATAATCTAAGTCATGGTTGCTTTAGCAGGATCAAATGGACAAAAACTTTTAGTATCATTTGTCAATTGTTATGGACCTTAAAATGCAAGTTCATGAGGTGAAACCAAAACACCCAATGAGTTTATACACAAATGTCTCTATTACCTAATGGAGCGTGCTTCGAGTACTAGGAGTGAAACCAAGTGGACACCTCCACCATAGGGAGTAGTTCATATGGAGTGATCATCAAGCTTCATATGGAGGAAACATCAAGAACAGTGAAGGAAAATGGATTTTGGGATTTCAGAAGTCGACAGGATTATGCTTGGTCACCGAAGTTGAATTCATTGCCATTAGAATAGGAATTGAAGTTGGTAGTCGACTGGGGTATTCTTATATTCGCTTGTATACTAACTATTTGGATGCCTTCAATTTGCTCATGAGAGAGTGTTCTCTCCATTAAGAGCTACTATAACGGAGACGAGAGAACTCCTCTTTGATGATTTTAAGGTTGACCTACATCACAAACAAATATATTATTAGATGTGCAGATTTCCGTGTAAGAGAAGGACATTACGATAACCATGAAATTATACTCGTGCCAGAAGTGCCAGGTGGATGTGCTGAAATGTACCTTGAAGATCAGCAACATTGCTATATCTTAGTTTGGCCTATATGCGATAATTTTTACCTAGGATCTACTCCTAATTATTAATTCTCTCTGTATACATTCAAGCTTTGACTTGCTTTTTTTCCCCTAAAATAACACGTTCTATAGTTGTGATATCTATGTTTGTTCTCTCACCATATGTGCATAGTCAAAATCACTTGAACCTTGAAAATTTTGAAATTAAGTAGAGAGAAAGATAGAGAGAGTTTAAACTAACTCTTAAATGATATGATGAATTTTAACATATTTAAATGGAACGGAATAATCAATTCATACCTGAAACTTATGTTGTATTTCTGAAGCATACAGGTTCAATGGAATAGTTTAGAGTATTGCAGAAGCGTACCTGAATCCATGGATGTGTTTGACGGAAGGGGTAGATCAACCAGGTTATCACCAAGGGACCAGAGGAAACTAACTGCAGATGGGGAAGCGAGGCGGCTGAAATGAAACCCTTGGCTAACTCGAGGACCATAGCCCTGAATTTATAGAGGGGCCATGTATTCAGCCCATCAATGAATACAGGCCAGCAAGTTGGGCCTCAGTATATTTTGGTCCATGACACCTAATTGAGCCCACTTAATTCCTTATACCTTAGTAGATCACTTTATACTCGGGCCGGGATAAGAAATAATGGCACCCACATATAAGTGAAATATGTGGCCCATTGTTGAATCATTCCAACAATCTCCCACTAGGGCACATATGTAACTTAAATGTGTGAAACCTTTATGCGAGCAAAATTGCCATTATTTATTCCCTAAACAATATAGTCCATTGATTGCATCCATATAGAACCAAATAGGATCTTCATCGTATTACACATAACTAAATCCCAGAATGATCACATATATGAATACAACCAAATGACATAGATCAATCATGGATATACTGCATGGAAAATTTCATGAATGTGATTTGTACATGCCAATTTTCCAACTGATCCTCCTTAGTGAGATCAACCTTAACATAATCATGCAGAATGGTAAACTGAAGTAAAACTTTAACTGAAAACTGAATAACTTTATTTATGATCAAAATAAATAACTAGATGTTCATGAAATCAAACACCAAACACATACTCCCACTAAACTAGGATATCCTCATTATAAAGCACACCCATTCGAGCTCTGTGCTCGTGAAAGACCTTGGGTGTCACTACCTTTGTTAGGGGTTCAAAAATGTGGAGTATATCCGAATGTGTTCAATAGAAAACTGTCCATTCTGCGCCCTATCCGTAACGGCTAGGTATTAGAATACAAGACTGTCACCATATTGTCACATTATAACTTTAGTGGTCTTTCAATACTTTACGCAATTTGCAGCCCAGTGACAAAGTTGCGCAGCCATATTCCATGGTTGGATGCCTCCCAAAATGCTATATGCTTTGCTTCCATAGAGGAGGAAGCTCCAAGAAATGGCTTACTGATGTGGATTTCTTAATGTATTGGCATCCATCGTGATCAGAATCAACATACCAAATGATCTCAAACTGATTTGATCTATGATACATGAACATATAATCCTTTTATTCTCTTTAGATATCTCATAACCCGTTTGGCTGCTTTCCAATGATCCATACTCGGGTTACTCATATATCTGCCAAACATTCTAGTAATGAACACAAGATCTAGTCACATACACACTTGAGCATATATATATATATATAAGACTCCCAACAGCTGAAGAGTAGGGAATCTTTTCCATTTCTTTAATCTCAAGTGTAGTCATAGGGCATTGTTTGAGACTGAATTTATCTCCCTCAATAATAGGGGTGTCACCTGGTTTATCATCTTGCATGCCGAACCCTTTAATCACTTTATTGATATAACTCCTTTGTGATAATCCAAGAACACATCGATTTCTATCTCAGTGAACCTGAATTTTTAATACAAAGTAAGCTTCACCAAGATCTTTCATTTCAAAGTTATTTGATAGAAAATTCTTGGTTTCCCGTAATAAATCTGAATTATTGGTGGCAAGCAATATGTCATCAACATATAAAACCAGGAATATAAACTTACTCCCACTAACCTTACAATATACACAATGATCAACAGGATTTACCTCGAAACCAAATGAGATAATTATCCGATGAAATTTGTGATACCATTGACGGGAAGCTTAATTGAGACCACAGATGGATTTCTTTAATTTGCAAACCATGAACACAAAGTTCTCTGGTTTCTCCATATAAATTGTCTCATCAATGTCACCATTGAGAAACGTAAGCTTAACTTCCATCTGATGGAATTCAAGATCAAAATGGGCGACTAGTGCCATGATTACTCTAAAAGAGCCTTTCGAAGAAACTGGAGAGAAAGTCTCTTTAAAGTCAATCCCTTACTTTTGAGTAAAGCCATTTGCCACAAGACAAGCCTTAAATATTGCCACTTTACCATTTGCATTAATTTTGATTTAAAATATTCATTTGCAACCAAAGGGTTTTGTACCTTCCGGCAAAGGGACAAGATCTCAAACCTTATTGTCTTGCTGGACTTATACTCCTCATTCATTACCTCAATCCACTTTTGAGAGTTAGAGCTTTTACAAGATCTCAAACCTTATTGTCTTACTGGACTTATACTCCTCATTCATCACCTCAATCCACTTTTGAGAGTTAGAGCTTTGCATTGCTAGTTGGAAGTTGATTGGATCATTTTCCACCGTACCATTTTCTTCATCATGTTAATGAAGGAAGATAATGTAATCATCCGAAATTGCATTTCTCCTTTCTCATGTGGATCATCTTAACATCATTTCTTGAGGTTGTTGAGTTTCCATTAGAGGAACTTCAACCTGTATAGGAGGAATTTCATCCTGAACATCACTATGTAAAGGTTCTGGATTTACTTCTTTAATCACAACAGGTATTGGAATTCATGTATTAGAATTCCTATGTTTTCAGAAGGAACTAATGGATTCGACTCGGTAATAGAGGTCGATTCTTTCTCAAAAGTGATGTTTACTTTATTCTTCCCCCAAACTCAACATCCTCTAAGAAACGTATAGTTCCCGTTTCAAAAATATTCCTGAGAGTGAGATCATAAAATTTATAACCCCTTAAGCTTTCAGAATATCCAATAAAGTAAATGCTTACTATTTGGGGTCCAATTTCTTTTCCTATGGCCTATAAGGCCTTGCCTTAGCTGGACAACCATAAATCTGAAACTGTCTTAGACCAAACTTTTTGCCTGTCTAAAGCTCATAATGTGTTTTAGCAGTTGCTTTGTTGGTGCTCAGTTCAAAATGTAGGCTGCAATCTTTAATGCTTCTCCCCTTTACCTTATTATAAGCATTCTTTACTGGGTTAAAAGCAGACGCAGGATTCTTAACAGGTTTCTTTGAATAGAACCCTTTACAGCCTATGAAAACTTTCTCTTTATGCCCTTCCCTCTAGAGGTGTTAGCCACATTGGCACTATAAGAGCTGTCATGTTTCAGCCTCTCTCCTTCTTGTACAAGATAGGATATGAGCCCATTCAGAGTCCATTTTCCTTTTGTCAGTTATAACTGACCTTAAACCGATTATATTATGCAAGAAGAGAAATAAGCTACAAGTATACCAAAAGGTCTCCAGATAGCTCAAGTTTTAATTCCTTAAGTTTCACAACTATGTGGGACATTTCCTTAATGTATTCTCTTATATTTCCTTGCCCCTTATACTTTATAGAATCAAGCATTGCAAAAGCATACTTGTTTCTGCCTTATCGCCTTTTTTACAAATCTCTTTTCAATTTTGGCAAGAAAATCCTTAACATTGAGAATACTATCAGTAATAGAACCTCTAAAGGCTCCTGGGATGCCATGCTTTATGATCATAAGACTCATACGATTTAGTCGCTCCCACTAACCAAAACTCCTCCGTGTTTCAAAAATACTTTCATTCATAAGAGGAGGGGGATGATTAGTCCTTAATGCAAGGTATAGATCTATACATCCCAAAATTACCAGAATATCATTCTTTTCCATTTAAAGAAATCCACATAAAAGATAATGGCAATAAATTCAAATAAATATAATCCCCATCACAAGATACCGGTAACAACATTAATATTTTATCTTTGGATAATAATATTAACTGTCAGTGGCATCTTGTTGTAATGATCAAATACTAACAATAAGATCTGCCAAATAATAATTGTTCTTTGGAACACATTATTATTCGCATGATTATACCTGAGAATCTCCACGTATTTACCATCACAGGTGTCTATATATTTCTGCCAAGTATCAACATTCCTTTGGCCCGATTAGATACTCTCATGAAAGTATATATACACTAACCATTTCTAATATGCCTCATAAACAATGTTCACAAGAAAGCACACTTTGGTGTGATGTTGTGTTAATTTATTTAATTAGCATAAAAGATAAAGAACTTTAAATGGGCATAAAAGCCTTGAAAAATTTATTTGAAATTTATTACTAATTCCATAATACCTTATTTGCACATATTTTATAATAATTACCACAGAAAATATGTACAAATTAATTTCCTTAATGCAAATAATCAAAGATAATTCATAAAAGTTTCTGAAAATAACTAAAAACCCAAGAGAAAATTTTTTGGATTTTTTTAAAGCCAAAACGTGGCCCTGTTGCAGGCCCAAAACCTGGTCCAGAAAAAAAAATCCAGACCCCTTTTTTTCCGGCCAAAATGGCCCAGATGTGTGATCTTAAAAAAAAAATTTGGCCCAAATAAAAAAATTCACCCTCTTAAAAAAACACGCTGGCCCAAAAAAAAATACTATAGCAACCCTAAAAAAGGCCCAAATGAAATGGCCCAAAAAACCCTTAAGTGCAACAGTGCGTTTCACTGGGCCCTGAAACGGCGTCATTTTGGTCAACTTCAGAGGTGCTAACCGCACGCCAAAACGGCGTTGTTTCAGGCAACCCAAAACGGCGTCGTCTTGGCACCTCCCCTAGTGGGTCGGTTTAACCTACCCGACCTCAACCCGCTGTTGTGACCCGTTTCGCTTTACACGCGGCGCCTTTTTTTTAAAAAAAAATATAAATGGGGAGCCGAGTTAACCTACCCAGATAGGATCCGGACACGACCCGGTTCCCCCAATTCTACCTAAACAGCCGCTAAGCTGATTTTTTTTTAACTGAACAGATTATTCCCCTTCATAACTGGATCCAGACACATTTATTCCCAATTCAACGCACATTATGGCAATTAAAAGAAGGCATTAAGTTTTTTTATTATTATTTTTAAAACTCGTTTTCTTCCCATACAGTTACAGTCAACGACAGAGAGCTTGAAAAGCGATTTCAACAGCCAAAAATGGTGATTTCGACAACGGAAAACATGAGAAAAAATCTCTTTTCGTTCTCTACCTCTTAAATCCATGTATAACAGCAATCACAGATTCATATACTATGTACACAGCTGAAAAACGAGTAAGTTTTTGAAAAAATGTTTCTTTTCCGCCGAGAAGCCATGGATTCCGGTGGAAACTCCATAAATTTCGGCAAAACAAGCTTTCAGATTGTGAAAAACAGACATACACTTGCAGATCCATACACACATACAAGAACCGAAGCCAACAATAATCTCAAATCTATACACCGGAAAACCATTCCATGGACACTTATATATATACACGACCGAAACGAGCAAAATCCATACATGCGAAACCAATTTCTCAAGGACGCATACATAAAAATCGCATACCATGAATGAAAACTGTATTCATCACACATATACTCATGCGCACAGAATTTCAAGATCACAAATTTTTCATTATTCCAGAGAACCTAATATGCAGGCTCTGATACCACTTGTTGGATTTCTGAAGCACACAGGTTCAATGGAATAGTTTAGAGTATTGCGGAAGCATACCTGAATCCATGGATGCGTGTGACGGAAGGGGTAGATTAACCAGGTTATCACCAAGGAACTAGAGGAAACCGACTGCAGATGGGGAAGCGAGGCGGCTAAAATGAAACCCTTGGCTAACCCGAGGACCATAGCCCTGAATTTATAGAGGGGCCCCGTATTCAGCCCATCAATGAATACGTGCCAGCAAGTTGGTCCTCAATATATTTTGGTCCATGACACCTAATTGAGCCCACTTAATTCCTTATACCTTAGTAGATCACTTTATACTCGGGCCAGGATAAGAAATAATGGCACCCACATATAAGTGAAATATGTGGCCCATTGTTGAATCATTCCAACAACTTAATCTTTGAATCTTCACTACTCCATGCTTCATGACTTAGAACACGCAATAATCTTCACAACTTTACACAAAATCAGTACTTACCATAAAACCCTGTGGTTATTTTCATCACTCTAGGCTCCCTAAAACCTAATAGGAAGAAAGAACCCTCTCCCCCTTACCTCCTTGGGGTCTCTCTCTCTCTCTCTCTTTGTATACATATGTGTCTTGCTTTTTTCGCTGAGAATTTCCTGTTTAATAGACTCTCACAATGTCCTTTTCAAGTGACTATATATAGGCATAATGCGTTATCCATCCATCAATTCACTTGATCAATTAGTTATCAGATAACGACCCAATAAATTAATTCATCAATTCATTAATTGACTTAGAGCAGGCATGCTAGGTCAATGACACCACAATCCATAAGCTTCCTTAGTTTATCTACATGTGTTAAATGAATTAATTATTGGGTTAATGTGCAAAAATATCCATAAGCTTTTACCTAAAGTGTTTTGAATACTATATGCTTTTCGAATGTGCAAAAATACGATTGAACATTCAAACTTGGAGCAGGATTTTCACGATTGTTAAATATAATATAACACTGTTATATGTGCATATACAAAAAAGTGTGGATCCCATTAAAAAGGTAACAACATTAGGTTATATTTGATGGTTTTGACATTGTTGCCCCAATTTTAAATGTTTAGAGGTATTTTTATACATCTGAAAAGCATATGATACTATATACACTATAGGTAAAAACTCACGAGTATTTTACTCCTTAACCCTTAATTATATTATATTATATACCTAATAAGAAAGATATGTGCATTGAACTTGAAAATAATGATATTATACCTATTTACCTAACGAGCAGGGGATTGATTTTGACAATAGAATTTGGTTGACAAATCCTCTAAATTTGATATAGGCCAAAAACCCTCCCATCTTTTTTTTTTTGAATCAAACAATAAATCACTAAAATAAAATCCCTCACCCCTTTTTTTCTCTAGTTGAACTAATAGATACTTTCCCACTTCCTTCACCTCTTCTTTTTCTCTAGTTGAACTAATAGATATTTTCCCACTAACTAGTGCTAATAGATCAAAGTTATATGCCCAACTTTCATCCCAAGTGTATACTTGTGTTTTGGGTCTTCAGTATGTGTTAGAATTTATTTAAGGAACTCTTGCGACTCATCCACCACAAGCATTTTGCTAACGACGCATGCCAAAATTCTGATTTAGAGGCATTTTTGTCAGAATCTAACTCAAAATTTTCCTTTTAATTTTACTTTTTTTAACACAATTATCACCAGTAACTTTAATTTACTACATTAATAGAAAATTAATTATTTAGACCACCGCTTTTAGAAGATAAAGTCCAAAACGTATGATAGGTGACATTTTTATAAATATAAATAGATATTTTAGACCGCATATAAGAGATGTGGTTTAAAAAATATTTTTAAACTGCATATAAATGGATGCAGTCTAAAAGAAAATGTTTTTAGACAGCATGTGAGAGGTGCAGTCTAAAAAAAATAATCTTTTAGATGGCACCTCTCACATACAGTCAAAAAACACCATGAAAATTTAATTTTAAATCTTTTAGACTGCACCTTTATTGATACAGTCTAAAAGCTTAAAATATTTAATTCTTTTATATCGCACCTTTGAAGATGCAGTCTACAAGCTCTTGGACTCTCTTTCGCTCCCTCATTCCTCTGCCTTTGCTTTCTCTTTACTCTTGTTGAAAATTGTGCCCTAAGGGCTAATCATTGTTCCTTAGTATTACTTATTTTAATGTATTTTCTCCATTTAAGTATTATAGCTTTTGCATATTTATTATGATAATTGCATCCATGGACAAATTATTAATATTGTCCTAAATGTCCCTGGTCATTTTTCTATGCAGGAGCAAAGATGAAATAAGAAAAGTATGACTTTAATAAGGTATGGATATATAAGTCAAAGTCTTAGGCATTTGTAAGAGTATAAGGTACTAGATCGGCCCACTATGAGAAATTTGCATGAATTAAGTCATAACCTTATTTCATATGTAATCACATCATCACGCCCTTTGACCTGAAATAATCATGGATTCCTACTTGAGAGTTGTTGAGTTTTGACTTGGTCAAAAGTCACCTTTGACCGGGTGATGATAAAGGTTATAATCGACCTTAGGGGTTTCTCATGTGGAGGAATGTGAATGGTAGAGATGGAATTTATCCCTCGTGTAACTCCCCGAATTTTGAACTGAAATACTTAAGAAATTTTTGTCATGTATAAATAATGAGGGTTTCCAACATCAATTCATTAAATCATATCATCCAACCAGCCAAAATGCACATCACTAATAGTAATCTAAATCCTCCCAAAATATCAGAATAAATAGAAATAAAATGCGAAAGTCTTAAAGTCATTATCTAAGAACCCATTTTTATTGGGTCTAAAAAGCAACTTTTGCATTAGTGTTAGCACCGTTAGCCCCTATAACAATGTTAACAAAGCAAAATTAAGGATTTAATTAAGTAGAGAAAACATTAGGTAATAGGTTGTATTGCATCCTTCTTGTAATTTAATTGGTAAAGGGACAAAAATGCCCATATGCTTTTCCCAAATGTGTACTTGGCGCCATATACTACTTTGGTTGGATCATAAATATCTATCAGTTATAAAAAAACAGTGCAAAAATTCCACCGTGGTTAAATTGTAGTTAACGTCCATTAATTTTGAAAGGTCATGGCCACTATATTGTCCCGATATGCACTAAAATCTATTCTGACCGTGGGCACGTGGCAGGTGGAAAACATTAATTCTAGGAATGTTCGTTTCTTCTCCGTTCTCCAAACTAATAACTCCCAACAATTCACTCTTTACCTCATCAACCAAGTTTTCCCTTTGCTTCAAGAAGCTCACTCTAATTGCGGAGCTCTGTGGCGGGACCATATCACCCTTGAGGTTGGGTTCGACCAATCAATGGCCATGATGTCATCGTAGTTGGGAAGCACAGAGCCTTTGACGACTATAAGATGGCTGGGATGTATGCGTCGAAGAGGTACCGATGTCATCCTTGGAGTCATAGCGAATATGGAGAGTGTGAATGAAAGTGAGAGCGGAGGATCGGTTGCGTAGCATCGGACCCACCATGAGGTGGCGGACCTGGTTGAGGAAAACAAGAGAACTGTGCCGCTTATCGTGGAGTTGACCTTGGAAGGATCAGTATGGCCTCCCGAACCTTGAACAACATGATATGCTCAATGGGGTTGGGAAAAGGACATCTTGATGGAACATGCAAAAGAGGACGAGGAATGAGAATGGAGATTGAATGAAGGAGGAGAGTTGAAATGACAAAGGAGGGCGAGGAATGAGAGTTGAGATTGAATGAATGGAGAAAGGTTGGGTTTTGAGGCAGAGCATTGTAAGCACAAGAAACTGAGAAAGGGAGAGAGGAGAAGATACGCATGAGGAGGAAGGAGGGAAGAGGGAGAGTGTTTATTTTTTTAAAAAAAAATAATAGTGCAGGCCCACTTAAACATAAAGTAACAGCGTTTGAAAGAGGCATTTTTGCACCGTTTGTTATATTTGAGAGACATTTATGCGCCCAGCAAAAGCATATGGTGCCTACTTGGTCTATTTGTAGGAGGTTTTGGGAGGAGGGTGTAGGCTTGTACTGCATTGGAGACTGAATGCTTGGCTGTGAAGGAAGCTATGATGAATTGCCACAAGTTCATGGGATCTCAAATCTGTATTGAAACAGAATGTGAGATCCTGTATAGAATGGCAAAGTGTGACCATCTTGCTGGAGATCCTACAACTGATTAAGGAGAGACCAGGCATGATTTTTTCCTTGGTGGCTCGCCAGGGTAATAAAGTTGCTGATGTTGTAGCAGCTGCTAGTAATAGGAAGGAGGAACCCAATGGGTGGATGGCAGTAGCACCTCCTTTCTTGGAAGAGATTATGATGGATGACTTAATCAGAAGTAAGAGCAAGGGTGATCAGGAGGATGGAGATCAGGCTGCGCATAAGGAAGGTATTGGTTAATAGGCTTACACTAGAGTAGAGCTGCTATAGTGTTGATGGTATTTCATTGGTCTGTTTGTAGTTTCTGTTTCTTTGATGAGTGGTGTGTTAGTTTGTAGCAATAGGTTTTTTGGAGTTTCTTGGCCTTTGCTATTAGTATGTTTATAGATTTTTTGCTAGTTTGGTGAGCTTGTGGGTTAGTTTGTAATCATAGGTTTTTGAAAGTTTATTGGCACCCGCTATTAGCGTGTGTACTGATTTTTTTGGTGATTAATAAAATTGTCTCTTTTTTGAAAAAAAAAACAGTATATGGTGCCGGGTGTATATTTGAGAAAAGTATGTAGGCATTTATCACTTAACCCTAATTTAAATGTCAATAACCCTTCATTGCACTGAACGATAGTTTAAGATTCAAGTTACTCCTTAAACAAACTTTCAAGGCAAGCTACCTTTAACATGGCCAAAATTATTTAATTAAGAGTCAGCATTGGTTAATCGTTACTTTAGGGTGAAAATACACCATTTTTAAAACGTTCAAATGAAATGTCTGGAAATTTAATATATGAATGTATTAAAGAAAGAGTCTTTTCCAAATATTATTGGAATATTTTATAATGAAGAGATATATTTTGGAAAATCATGTCCATATAAATTAAGAAATTTAATTATGTTGGTTCATGAATTAGCATATGAAGTTCAATTAATTTAATATATGGTTTATAACTTTTAATTGAAAAGGTGTATTACTTCAAGTGACACACTTCAAAGCATCTCTTCAATGTATATAAATTCCCTCACCGTCACTTCATTTGAATACACAAGGTATACAGAGATGAGAGCTATAAGATGAATAATAGAATCCTGAAGATGGAAAACTTTTGTCTCTTGTTGAATTTTATTACCTTTTATCAGTTCTACCACCATGTATCCTTATAGAAAGTGTTCATTTAGTCCTAAGGAGTATCGCTTTCTAATTTCTCTAAGAGTTGCAGAATAACTCTTGAATACAGTTTCATCAAATGCGACTCGAACCGTAAGCTCTTTACTGATTTTTGTAGCTTTTACCAATAGGAACATTGTCCTAATTGAAAACTAAAGATGCCGAATTGCACCTAGCAAAATTCTCGAACAACAAATTTACCATTAATTTAACCCTATTATTACTGCTCAACAGCACTTGTGTCTTATCACTTTTTTTAATCAAAGAATATTAAAGATATTTCATATCCATGTTTCTTATCTAATATATTTTGTTGCTAATATAACTTGTTGCTCTTGATCGATATTGGCAAAACGTATACAAATTAAACTGTTCCAAAATATATCCAATCAATCAATGAAAATCATCTTAATAAATAATATTGATATTGATGGCCACAATGGAAGACACTCAGCAAATAATAATAAAATTGCAAAGTTGTAGGAATCTGTGATCACCTTTTTTTTAATCTAACATCTAAAGCAAAAGTCTATGTAATTAATTACGTAAAATAGTAATTATTTAATAAAATGATTACGCATTGAGAACCATTTCAAGTCGCCACCTTCAAGGAAGTGCATAATAGTTTTATTATTTCATAATAGCAGCCAAAGCCACTATGAATCCCATTAATATAATAAGAACGACTAGGCACGCAATATATTATATTATTATACGAAAATATAAGGAATAAGCTTGATTGTTGATATTCCTACAAATCAATACCAATATATTTTAGGTCTATAACTTTAGTTTTATTATAAATAATAATTAGGATAATTTCAATTAAATCCAGCTGAAATACTCAAATTTAGATTCAGGCCTTTTACTTTCAACAAATTTCTAATCAGGATAAGAGGCTTAAAGTAGAATTTTTAAATATTAGTAAAAGACCATAATAGCCCGTTAAAAAGTGAAATTGAAGATAAGTTATGTTCTTTGCGTCAAAATATAAATAATGAGGTTGTCCTACGCTTTATAGTTTATACAATTTCTGTTTTATTCTTTCAATTTTATTTCACATTTTTTGTCAGTTTTTTATAATTTTATAAATTTTTTCCGCACATGGTATATAAAATTGTGTCGGACATATAAAGCGGAGATTCAGAAAAATGAGATGGAATAGAGAAGTAGAGAAAAACAGAAGGGTATAGAGGTAAAATCAATAAATTCTATAATCCCTAATGCCTGCCTCATGTTTTCTTGGGGAAAAAATTTTAATATGCAACTTGCCGGCCTTTATTAACAACCTCATCAGCTACTCCTGAGACCTTATAGTAATTTTGTAAATCTTTAAAAGTTTTTGTTCATTAATTCTCCTATTTAGTACTTAAATGTAAATTTTCCTATTTTTAATAGTGTATCATTATTCGATTTTGAAAACTTTCATGATAACATTAGTTCTGACAAAATTTCGGGAAAGCATGACCCGTAAGGAGAAACTTTCGGGTTAATTTATCCTTTATTAAAAGAAATTACAGGTACCTAATTTAAAATCAGTCAAAATTATTGTGTTTATTTAGAAACACTTAACTCTCACCAAAAAGTATATTCAACAGTGTTTTTTATAAAACGAGATAATCTCATTCACATATTTATCTTGACTTGGGTAAAAATACTTCTCTGTCACCCTATACGATGCTCCAAAATAATTGAGCCAAACTCGATCATTCGTAGGGAAAAAAAATAGGAAATTTACTGTACAGTCCCACATAAAGGACTTATTTATCAAATGGTCCCAAGTTTTAAAATATTTATCAAATGGTCCCAGAGGTGTTGTCAATGCAGCGCATGGTGTTGTCAAGGGTTGTCACGTGACAACACCATGCGCTGCATTGACAACACCATGCGCTGCATTGACAACAC
>JANTPZ010003776.1:0-13817 GCA_025593235.1 Vachellia pachyceras
GTTTTTCTCATTTTATTGTTAACTTTCGCGAATTTAGTAGAACTTTAGGACATTATTACTCAATTGATTCACTCAACCTAATTAATCGCGTAATTGCATTGATTATCTCGTTTATGCGTTAGTCCTCGTGGGAACGATATTTTTAAACTACTTGCGATCCGTACGCTTGCGGTAAGCTACAAGGCGAACAAGTCACTTACCTACCGCTGTTACTGTTACTACAACCCTAGATGAGTATTTTTCAGTTGTTGACATGTGTATTAAACTGGCGTATGTGGAGATTTAAGAGTTAGCTAGTGGCAGTATGATGAAGATATATAGTGTATATAATTGTGCGCAACTCTTTTATTGTGTACTTCAGTTCTCTGTGTTGGAGAGATATGTGTGCGACTCAGTGTAGTTTTTCAAGATACAATTTAGTAAAAAAATATTAAAGAAAGAAAGAAAGAAAAGAGACTAAATCCCCTTTTTATTCAAAATGACGAGTTATATTAACTCGAGGTTCAATAAGAGCACAACAGCATGATTAAGCTACAGCAAACAGTGACACTAAGTCTAATGACAACAGGTTTAAACAAAATTCAGGTGGAGTTGGCCATATTTACCTATCTAAATCAGTTTCATAGGCCTTTTTGACCATAACGTCAGCACACATTAACATCTCTTTATAGGCATGAGAAATTTCAATCTCAGGACAGAAAATCAGTGAACGCACTTCTTGAAGTTATGGGCTTAGTGGATGGAGCCTTTTTCTATGTGTGGCAATCAGCTTTTAAGGGTTTGATCGAACTATATTTTCAAAATAGTTTTACACATTTCGAATAAAAACAAGATTTGAAAAAATAGCTTTTATATATTATTAGGTAAAATCTAGGTTTTGAAAAATAATTTACGTTTGGGAAGTTATTAGCTTTTATAGATTTCGAGGCAAAAAGTAAGTAGGAAAGAGAGAAGAAAGATAATTAAAAAGTAGAAAGGATGAAAGAGAAAAAAGAAAAAGTATGAAAGAGAAAAAATAAAGAAAGAAAAAGTAGGAAAGATAAAAGAGAAATGAGGGAAAAAAAGTAAGAAAGAGAAAAGAGAAATGATGGAAAAAGTAGGAAAGAGAAAACCAAGGTTTTTAACCGATGTTTTGTAACAAAAATAGCTTTTTTAAAAAATTCTTTTATTTAAATAAAATCTAAATTTTAGGTTAAAATCTAAATTTTGAAATCAAGCATAGATTCTAGATGGAATGCTCCTAGAGAATCAGAAAAAAATTGGATTTTTCCTAACAGTGCTGGGGAAGACCAAATCCTTTACTTATATGACTGGCATCTTTATTTTTGGCATCTTTTGGACCAAGACTGGCATCTTTTTTTTTTTTTTTGAAATAGTAATATTCGTGACAGCGCGACATTTTGAAACGTGAGTAACGTGAAAGAAAGGTCCACCTTTTGTAAAGCGAGTGGAAAATATGATAACAGAAGCGCGTGAGGCTATGTCGGATTTAATGATTACCGAAAGATGGGGAGTCAGAGAAATTGTGCTTTACGGACACGTCAGTTGTCGTCTAAAATCTCTGACGTGGCACTTCTTTGGCAACTGTTAGAGGCTGGCTGTGCGTTGGACCACGCGCTTTCGTAGAAAAATATATAACCTATTCTCATGCTCTCATTGACATGTCACATGAATTATAAAGAGACTATAATGCCCCTTATTAATTAAAAAAGAGACATACGCCCAGGAAGCTCGAGAATTTCTGAGAGCGGCCAAATTGACGGTGAAAGAGGTGATAGATGAGTCTTGATATAATTTAGGTTACAAGTATTTTTATCTTAAAATTATTATAATTAAGAATAATATACAATTTTCTTCAAAAAAAAAAAGGTAAGCCGAAGTAAAAAATAAACAAAATGTCAAAGAATTTGAAAAGCTTGCTTATTTATTAAAACATGTACATTTCGGCAAAAAATGCTGACAAAAATATATTTTTTTATGAAATTATTAACAAAAGGTGTAATAAAAATAAGAATTGGGTAAGGAAAAATCAGTTAGACGGGGAAAGGAAAGTTGGTGACCTGACAAACGGCCTAATTAATATCCCTCTTTAAATCCTCCAGCGCCTCATTTCTCTTTTAGTTCATTTTCATTATTCTCTCATCCTCCGTAGTATTACACAACCAAACGAAGCAGGCAGCCAAAATCAAGCCCACAACCAAACGAATCGTCCACTGCAATTGACCGTTCTGCTAACATTCTACATAAAGCGAAAGGGGAACTTTCGAAACAGAGGCAGACCGGAGAAAGCTAGAATGGATGCCCTGTGTCTTAAAAGTGGTATAACTGGGATACCTCCAACGATCGCCATTAGCGGGTCCTTGGATGCGCGGACACACCCATCTCAGGTTAGCGCGGTTGGGCGTCCCTCGACGGAGAAACCGACGCAGAAATCCGTCTGTTCGAGATTCTCGTTTAAATACCCTCTGAGATCTCTCTGGCCCGGCGGAAGTGGAAGTAGCAGGTACAATGGGTTGGCCATCGACGACGCCGTATCGGTGGAAGACGGGGAAGAAAAAGCTGTTCAAGAAGACAATGATAATGGAACAATGGGTCCAGAGGGTCAGAATGGGAACTGGGTCTTGAAGATTTTGCATGTCAAATCTATCTGGAGGGGTGAACAGGTGAACAGTGCCCATGGCTTTGGCGTTGAAGATAAGGGAATCGAAGGGGAGGAGGACGTCGCTAACGATCAAATAAACGGGTCTGGGGGTGATAACGAGGAGTTCTGTGATGCTTGCAAGGTTGATGATGGTGGTGGTGGTGATAGAGAGATTGAATTCGATAGGGATTCATTTTCAAGGATGCTTCGGAGGGTGTCGTTAGCTGAAGCCAGATTGTATGCGCAGATGTCCTACTTGGGAAACTTGGCATACTGCATACCCAAAATCAAGGTATGATGTTTTTCTTTTATCTTTTTTTTTTTTTAATTTTTTTCATCGGAGTTTGGCAATACCGTATGGTCTGTAACTCTGTAAGGCTAATCGCCTAATCGTTTATTGGAGACAAAGATTTCTGCACAAGAAATGACTGGATATTCCAATTTTCTTGGGCAGTATGTGGTGCGGTACTTTCATTTAATGGTTTATGAGTCGTCACATCTCGTCTTCCGTCTCGAAGTTTGAAAAGCTCGTTAAATCTTTAATGTGGACGCGATTCTAGTCTGAAATCTGAATGATTTGTTTGCATCGCATTGCTTGAAAATATGATATCTTGCTAGTTGTTCATTTGATCTCAGATTAGCCCAAAATTGTGTTGGAGTTATTTGAAATCCACGTTTTTCACGTTGTAAGTGCTTGCTGTGGAAATTTCTTTTGCCCCTGGCCGGCGTGTTTTGTCTTCCACCATGGATCCCATATTGAACATTTAACAAACCTTCCGCAGGTTTAATATGGAACATCCACTTATCTCAATGTTATACTTAATTGCATTTCCCCAAATTTGTGTTATTTCTTGTCGTGTCTAACTCTGCTTACTTAACTCAGAACGGTTTTGAAATAATATATCGTGAATTTCTTCAGTTGATGTATTTTTGAACAAATTTTATACTCGGAACTTATGTGATTGATGTTTTGTCTACGTATAGTTCCGGGGTGAGCATATAGATGGGGGGTGAATCATAATCTTCTGTATAAAATCCATTTGCAATGTATAATCTAATGACATATTTATAAAGCTTTGTCGTCAATTTATATCTTGGCTTTGTTGATTCAGACAGATAACCCCTTGAAAAGATATGGACTGCGTTTTGTAACTTCATCACTAGATAAAAAAGAGGCTTCTCTACAACGGCTGAAAAAAATCAGGCATCAGCTGAAACCCAGGAAGTTGAAACTAATGACCATGACAGAGAAGAAAGCAAGGAACAAAAGAACAGTAGACCCAAGATTAGTGCATTAGCTGCTTATGAGATTGCTGCCTCTGCTGCCTCTTACCTCCATACTCGGACCAGGGGCATAATTCCATTTAAATCCTCAAAAGATGGGGTTGGTGAAGGTTCACTTGAAGGAGGTAGTGAAAGTGTTGATGTTGTCAACATGGTAAACACAGATGTGGCTTCTTTGATGGCAACTACTGATTCAGTGACGGCAGTGGTGGCTGCAAAGGAGGAAGTGAAGCAGGCTGTTGCAGATGATTTGAACTCAACAAGTTCATCACCTTGTGAATGGTTTATATGTGATGATGACCAGAGTGGTACTAGATTTTTTGTCATCCAGGTAAGGCAAATTGGGGATTTGTTATGTAACATGTTATGTTTCACACTTGCACTTGATTAGGTAATTTTGCTAAATTTGAACTCTTTTTTTGGTGGTGTGATTTTTTCCAAAATAAAATATTGCTTCAATGTGCAGGGTTCTGAGTCCTTAGAATCCTGGCAGGCAAACCTACTTTTTGAGCCTGTTCAATTTGAGGTAATTATTAACTTTTCACTGACTTTTGTTAACGAACAGTAATGAAATTTCTTAAATTGGTAAAAATGAGATACATGTTACGATTTTTTTTAAAGGGGCTGGATATTCTTGTCCATAGAGGTATATATGAGGCTGCTAAAGGGATCTACCAACATATGTTGCCAGAAGTTCGTGCACACCTTAAATCTCAAGGTTCTCGTGCAACCTTCCGTTTCACAGGGCATTCCCTTGGGGGAAGTTTGGCATTGCTTGTAAATCTAATGCTGCTGATTAGAGAAGAAGTGCCAAGCTCCTCCCTGCTTCCTGTTATAACCTTTGGTGCCCCTTCCATCATGTGTGGAGGCGACAGGCTGCTGGACAAGCTCGGATTGCCGCTAAATCATGTCCAGTCAATTACAATGCACAGAGACATAGTACCGAGAGCCTTTTCTTGCAATTATCCTAATCATGTAGCAGAGCTTCTAAAGGCTATTAATGGAAAGTTCCGTAATCATCCTTGCCTTAATAGCCAGGTAATGTTTCTTAAAGTTTCAGGTTTAGAAAGAACTTCATGTTATATTGTTAATCCTCTAAATCACTTTGTGAATCTTTCACTGCAGAAGGTATTGTATACACCTATGGGTGAGCTGCTAATTCTGCAGCCAGAGGAGAAATTTTCCCCGGGACATGACCTCCTTCCCGCAGGCTGTGGTCTATATGTTCTAACCGGTCCTTCATCGGAATCCAATCATAACATCTACAGGCAGCTCCTGACTGCACAATTGGTGTTCTTGAACTCACCACATCCACTTGAGATCTTGAGTGACCGTTCTGCTTATGGCTCGGGCGGAAGTATACGGAGGGATCATGACATGAATTCCTACTCGAAATCTGTAAGAGGTGTGATTCGCCATGAGCTTTACAGAATCCGAAGGAGGAGGAGAGAGCAGAGGCGGAAGGTGTGGTGGCCTCTGGTGGCACTGGTGCCCCGTGGGATCGGTGCTGTCACAGTTGCTAGGAGGTCGGTGGTGTCAATCAGTGTGAGTGGAGAGGGTTCAGCCTTCTCAGGTGTCATAAGAACAGGGAGAGAGTCGTTGAAAAGGTTCATTAGGCTCGTTGCGTCCCAACACATGCATTTGTTTGTGGTGCTCTTGTTTCCAGCTCGCTTGTTACTCCCGGGCACCATTAATTTCCCATGAAGAGACGATGATAATTCATTATTTAGGGTCAAGACAGTTAATTGTACAGGGCAAGGTGGCGTGGGTGTAGAGAGAGTCAGTCAGTCAATTAGGTGATTCTTTATTCATTGATTTCAACAGTGAAAAGTGAAAGTGTCCCTCTGAAATGGTGTCTCTTCCTGTAGAAAAATTATTCCTCAAATGACATTATTTCCAGGAGATTAGTTAATTAAGGGATGGACTGAACCATCCCTCGTAATCCTATCTAAACTTTACATTCTTTTTCCACTCATTGCATGAGCTGTGGGCTGATGCTTCTCATTTACGGAAATATTTGGTATGATTAATGAGAAAAGGGGGTTATATGATACTTGCTTTGGTTACGGTTTGTTCAAGTAGTAATGTCATGTAGGAAAAGGGAAGTATGACATATGATTGGGATAGGGATATGGACGCGGAGGAGTGGGGTTTGGGCATCTTACGGAATCATAATTGGGAGCGTTTGATGGATGGACGTGTAACTTGAGAAATTGGAACACGAAGTTGTAACTCGGGAAGGCAAGGAACTTTGGGAGCATGGGACATACGTGAATGTGATATGCAAATGCAGGCAAAGCTGACAAATTAAGCTTTGAATCAGAAGCACGTTGGTTGGGGAGCGGACAAAAGCCTTTGTGCCTATCCATCCAACGAAGCGACCCCCGCATTCTCATCTTCCTTCCTTCTACCATCCCCAACTCGCCTCTCATTCGTCCCTCTGGTTTCAACTAATTAAAAATACTGCTGCCAAGCTGACACGCATCAATTTAGACAACACGAGCGGTGAAGGCCCGGTTGGGCAACGATCTGATCATTTCAAGCGGCGACTGGTGATACCCACCGCTGCACAATACCTTTATCGCTTTCATCCCTTCTCAATGAGTGGCGGCTGGGCCACACCTAAATATTCCGGTCTCTCGTCTACCCTAATTCAACTATCAATAACAATGGTGCAGCCATTCTAAAGCTTTCCTTTCTTTGTGAATTCTGTCTCTGTTTCACTCAATATATATATATGTATGTATATAACAGGGAGGCGTGCGGCCACTTCATGTTCTAGTGCAAGTATGATATCCACCTCAGCAATTATCAATTACTTCGTCCGGTGAATGAAATGTTTGATTTGTTGAATCCTAGAATCCAAACGCGACCGCTAGTTCAAAAGCACCTTTTCTTTTCTTTTCAATTTTTTTTAATTTTTTGCCTGGAGGTTCAAGAACCCTTTTATCGACGCAAGATTTTATTTTCTTTAGCATATTCAAATTTTAAAAGATGGATAAGCGCGACACGAACACACTCGTAAGAGGGATGAATTTCAACATGTCATGATCAAATTGGTGACACCAAATGACATGAGACATTATAATCAGCAACGGGGGCCGTGGGTCGCCGCAACCCCCACCAAGAAGGGCCATCAGGGAAGCAACTTGACGATTAATCATTCATCCACGAATAAGATCTTATGGATATGGATCCCACCAATTGGCAACATCATCCTTACAGCTCCAACAAATTTCATTACCACTTCCCCCAGTGGCCTCCTCGTTCATCAATCGCATGTCCTGAGCATTTGAAAAATCTTCTTGCCGTTCTTTCCCGAAAAATGCGAGGATCTCAAATAAATCTGAAAGAAACCATCACCAGACTCCTCCGACTCCGACAAGAACGAAAGGCTTCCCTTAAATATAGTGCAAACATGGTAACAAAACAAAACATACTCAACAATAAAACACAATTAATCATAGTCGAGCCACCAGAGCGGCGTGCAAATATTTACTTATTCCCCTACGAAGCCGAATAATTATAGCGTTTATATAGAACGCCACATATTCTCTTGGAACAATGTCCACCAGTACTACTTCCACAGAATGTTTTCACAAATTACATAAGTATCCCAAATCTTCCCATCTTACTTTGCCGGAAAACAAGAACAGGCTATGAGCTCGACAGTCCTCCACAGAAAGGGAAGCAGAAACTGGATCAGAGATCCATTTTACCTGCCAAGTACCAAGAATGCATAGCAAGGCTGCCAAAGGACATGATATTGGCAAGGGAAGATAATCCGTGAATCATTCCAAACTTTTTATTCATGGCCGCAAGCTTTGGATTCTTCTTTGCCACTTCAACATTTTTCGACCAACCAACTTCTTCTCCAATGCTATTGTCTCTCTCAACTTTATGCCTCTGCCTCATCAACTGTGTCACAACAATTAAAATTCTGTGTGACAAAAAATTTCAGGGATAATATACATTACACACTAGTAACTTAAGGCAGCTTTACACACAATCGAAGCTTGGAATGATTGATATACATGAATGCACAATGCCATTTCATTCAAGTCCACAATCATCCCAGGTATACTCAATCAAAATAATACCATCACATCAAAATCAAAATACGATTACTAAACATGTCCCTATGAAACAATAATGTCAATGGATTTATTGGTAAATATATCAGAATTCATTGGCAGGAGTATGGATTTTTGTTGGTGTATGAGACTCTGAGGCCCGATTGTTCTTCTAAAAATTGTAAAATTGATTTTGCTATACATTTGTAAGGATGCGTAACTTGTTTAGACAGTGACTTTGATCTTCAGCATAATCCCTGAACCATAAAAACTGACAAGGCAGATAATCAAATAAAACATTTTGCATACGTCAACATATTTATGGCTTCTTTTGGTTCAGCGGTGTAGAGGTGCAAAAGTGGCTTTTGAGACCCAAACTCACTTTTGGGCTTGATGTCATCGTTTGGATCAGCGTTGAGGCATAATGCCTTCTCCCCAATAAGCGACTTCTGGCGAGAAGTGGCTTAGGGTCGCGGTTGTGAGAAGCAAAGGAGGCACGGCGAGGCATTCTCCTTCTTCCAGTTGTGGGTAGCTGTTCTTCTCCTTCTTCTAGCAGCTCCGTCGCATCCTCCACCGCCAACGCATCTTCTAGCTCCTTCTTAGCGTCACATGAGGCGAGGGGCGGCGGTGGGAGGCACTGACGGGGCAATCTGGACGAGGGTGGCGGAAGGGAGGTCGCAAGGCCGGAGCATCAACTCACCACGGTCGCCAGCTCATTGTAGAAGTGTTCTGCTCCGCCGACTTTGGAGAGCGTTGGAGATGTGAAGCTGATTAACCGTTGGGGGTATCATACTCGTTCAACAGATCAGAACAACTTGCAACTACTTCTCATTTCTCATCACTCTATTTCAACAACTTCTCATTTCGTGTTTCTTTCCCTTCAGCTCACTATATTTCACACTTCCTAGCCCTTCTTCCTCGTCTCTTCTTTCCAATTGCCGCTATAGCCTCAGTCCCTTCATTATTTCTCTATGCTATTAAGACTAGTTACCAAAAGGATGAGCACTACCGGTAGAAACTGAGTTCACTGTTTAATTCACCAAATTTTAGATTGAAATTGATTGATTTCTCACATACATGGAAATGTAGTTGGGCAGTGGTAATTCTAATTGGAGAAGCTATTTGTCAAGTATTATCTTTCTGATTGCTTGTTTATTGAATTTATGCAGTTTGTTGAGGGTGCAAACAGATATATTGATCTTTATCAAATTCATTTAGCAAACAGATGTTCAAGTATTATGCTAATGATTGTAGCTTTGTTCCAATGTTTGGAGAAATTGAGTATGATCCAGATCGACAATATTTTTCTGTTAGTATAGATGAACAACTTGATGCTCTCAGCAGAAAGCTTTCATTCTCCTCTCAATGGGCTAGCTTATTCACCAGGGAGATAGAAGCAGAGCAAAAGAAGGGAAAAATTGTGTTCTTTTGTCTGAGATAGTGCCAAATGTGTGCTAGCTTCTCATTCTTCTCTCAAAGTGCTAGCATATTAATCAATGGCAAGCATTGAAGCAGAATGCTTGTTTGTTTTTCAGCTCCTTCCTCCTCCTCTGTATTTTCCCAGACATGGCCAGCCTTCTTTCTGCTTGTTTTTTTGTGTTTTTGTATTTCCTTTCATATTTATTTTACATGTATTTTCATTTACTCCATTTTTCTTGAAGGAAATTTATCACAAAAAGACACTTCTCAGAAGTATATCCAAACAGTTTCTTCTTTTGAAAAAGTCACATTTCCAACGCTAATCCAAATATAAATCACATTTCACTTTTCACTTCTACTCAAAATTCCTTTTCTAAAATAACTTCTACCAAAAAGTTACTTCTTTCACCGCTAATCCAAACGGTCCCTATATGAAATGGGTTGAGTAGAGTCAATTAAATATTCTAAAAATTACTATAGCATAGTGCCAAGATTCTGAAAGAATTGAGTGGTTTGGCGCCAAACTGGGCTGTTTTATTATTTTTTGACAAGTTTTTTGGCCAGAATCAAAACCATGGCTAGTTTGGAAGTGGATCCCCTCAATTGCCCACGGTCAAGTGCCCATGAACCGCGTCATTTCAGTTTGTTCGATTGATCCCATGTTTGCAAAGTCGTCAGTTATTTTCTCGAGTCGCCCATCAAAACTGTTGAGATGCTTGTATCAAATTCGATGTGAATGGATGAGAGACGTAGGATGCAATTAATGGTTGAGATCCTTGTAATTCACGCTCACGGTAGGAATGCTCACCGGAGGCGATCCACGTTCTGGCTAGTTCATCAATTTTTTGTTCAGACCAGTCACATTGGTGTAGTTTTCACCCACAATGTGAGATGCCTAGGCACGATTTTCAAATTATTTAAACACCCAGTGAATCCACTCCATCATAAGCCACATCACTCTCAAACCATCCTTCCAATGAAATCCTTCTTAACGGGAGTCACATTACTCCAATAACTATGCAAACCCAATTGATATAAAAGGCATAACCGGAATAAAGATGGCTTAAAGATCTTAAATTTTGAGGGATGAGGGGTGATCATTCAAACTATTTCACGGACGGGGAAGAAATAAAGAAAATAAACCACAGAAAACATTCTAATTCTAAATATAACTCTAAGAGTTGATGATTTATTCGTAAGAAAAAATGGAAAATCACGAACATTACCTCGATAGTCATCGGTGTAAAGACGAACAAGTTAGCAAGATTAAATGCCAATGACGAAAGCATGAAGCCAAGTTGGTACCGTTCAGCAGTGGACGAAGATTTCCAAGGGTGTAGATACCCAAACGAGGCCACTGATATCGCACAGCAGATACCGACCATTGAGAAATATGCCGGAAACATCTTGCTTTGCAGGTTCCCAAACTGATGCCTCGGGAGATTCCTGTTAAAGTCGTCATGAATTTGGAAAAAAAAAATTTACCACACCATTTTCACATCTAGAGACCCGGTAGTCAATACATTGTGAAACATAGAACTCGTAGCTGGCATTTTCCAGAATCAAGGAAATCATGTTTTGAACATTTTTTCAGTACTCAAGCATGCCCTAGGGGTTCAACGAAAATTATGGGTCCAATCTGAGACAACATTTCAGTCTAATCGAACCATCGTAGCATCCTTAGTTCGAACAACTTATGTATGTGTAAGCAGGTAATTAAGCGAAGAAAAAATGAACGCGTACTTGAACATAATAATTCCGCCGATGAAAGTGACCCATAGAGCGGCACCAAAAGCCGTGGAGAAGCTGAGGAGATGCGCCAATTTGAGGTAGGTTGACAGTTTGATCGAACCGGAAGCATCCGATTTTGTTCCAAAGATTTCAGGGGAGAATATAACACCAATGGCTAAGAAAGCAACAGCCGCCAAGAATCGAGTGAGCCAACCCATTTCAGACGACGACGGACAAACTCTCCTCCCACTCCTCCTCTTATCCAGTCGACCACAGATTAAATTGTGCTTTGACGCGCGTGGGTGCACCAAACAGTCCGGCGCTTACATTTACCGGTACTTGTTTATCGGGTCGAAATTGGAAACTTCTAGTAAATGTAAATCAACTCGCCCGCCGAAAAATTACCGCGAAGTCAAAACCCAATGGACAAATGGGCCTGGGTCGGGTTGTTGTACAGATTCTACAAATTGGACTAGCCAGCTTCACCTTTTAACATCAATAATTTAAGAAGAAGGGAGATTTTGCACTGCCTTTAATGAATCCGTTTAAAATTTAATCTACCATAAAAAAAACATAAGCGCGCCAGAGGCACGAAAATCAAAAAGGCAAAATGGAGGAAAATTTTCCCTCGCTTGAGTGACGAAGATTGTTTGTACTTTTGGTACTGAGCAGAAGCGAAGATTGAACTATTGAAGAGGAGAACTCACTTCTGGTCTCCCAACCTCACATCAAACCTGATTTTTCCTCCCAAATGTTGGAGTCAAGTATTCCATCGCAAGCGTTTCTCAACATTCGTTTCGTTCTCTATGGTTTTAATCCTATCAACGAAAGCAAGGTTTGTCGCTCTTCCCTTTCTGTTTATATTATTGTATCTGATTCTGCTACCGGTTTCTCTCGTGTCGTGGCCAATCTGGGAGATCGTTTGTCGAAAGTAAGGTTAATTATCATTTTCTTCCTTTGTATTTATTCAGTGCTATTTTGTAGGTCCGTTTCAAGCTTGTAAACGGCGGTGGAGTTGATGTTGTACAGTACGGTCCAAGTTGCACACATGTCATTGTGGGCAAACTTGCATATGTAAGTCAAATTCACTGTTTTCTCTCGCATCTGAGCATATGGATTTGCCATATACTACCACCCCAACCATTTCGTTCGGCTTTCTAAGCAGCACTTTACTGATTGCAATCTCAACCATCTAAACGGGGGACGAGTTTTGTGTTGTTTCTTTGGTATGCAGAAAATCCAGTTTCCAATCGCATTCTCATTTAGAGATGGAAGAAACTAGTTTTGGATTGTGTATTTAATTGACCTTACCAGCCCTTGCTTTATGATGTATTATGCAGGATGACCCTATATGCGTTGCTGCTAGGAACGATGGGAAGACCCTCGTCACCGCTTTGTGGGTTGATCATAGTGTTGATATTGGAATGCCAGTTGATGCAACCTCCGTATGTTTGTAGTTCTCTAAATCCCCCTGCCCCCAGATTCCATATTGAGAAATTTGGATTTGTTTGGAATACGATTTGTTAGCGTAATACATGTGCCACGGCTCAGTTCATCACAAAAATTTGGGAGTGTTCTAGTGGACCAGTAAAAATTGCTACTTATATTTAGTGTGTTGCTATTAGTTATGACTTATGATGTTTAAGCAAAGAAAATTTACGTAATTGCTTTTGCACCTGCATAATGTTAGGTATACCTTCAACTTTTGGTTTTATTCATCTTTCTTTTCATTAAATTCATTCACAACTGTAAATTTTCTCTTATATATAGCTCTGAGTTCATTCATATACATTCTTGGCCCAGAACTTGATTGAAATCTGTCATCTCGAGGACTTGTTGCACTGTAGAAAAAACTTACATGCATATTTTATTTCTTGATTGTTAGGTTCTCTGATACAATTGCCTAGTTTTCTAATAATAACATGACATGCGTTTGGTTTCTTCTGGTTCACCTATTCAACTATACACATGTCATATTATTATTGGAGGACCATTTACTTGTCATGTTTTTATTGAGGAACCTCATACTAAGGATGTGAGGAACTGCATACATGTCTAACCCAATCACTATTTCATTATTCGTTAGAAGTATATGTTCTCTGTACAGGTCATTTACAGGCCCCTGAAAGATTTAAATGGCATACCGGGTGCTAAGAATTTGGTTGTTTGCTTGACTGGTTATCAACGTCAGGACCGGGATGACATTATGGTAAGAGTCTCTTATAAATTGCCTCTTGAAGCTTGTGCAGGTAGTTGTTTTGTAGCAATTGGGACTTGACCCTCTTTCTCCCTTGTCAGACAATGGTTGGCCTGATGGGTGGTGAATTTTCAAAGCCATTGCTGGCAAGCAAAGTTACTCATCTTATATGCTACAAATTTGAAGGTTTGCTACATACTTATATCTGAACTAATCTGATATGTCTAACCAAGAGTGTACGTAGTATTAGGTTCACTGTTTCAGTTACTAAGATGATTCATTTTCATGAATATTTTTAAATTTAATGTGTCTCCTGAGCCCTGACTTTTAATAAGTTTTACGTTTAATCATCTTTAACACTTTTTATTGAAAATTTGTTTTGTGAGTAGGAGAAAAGTATGAGCTTGCCAGTAGACTGCAGACAATTAAGTTAGTTAATCATCGGTGGTTGGAAGACTGGTATGTATTTATT
>JANTPZ010003777.1:0-23598 GCA_025593235.1 Vachellia pachyceras
TGCAAGTGCAGATACTGAATTCGAGCCATTGTTACCGCCACCATCAGCTTTCGTTTTCTTCCTTTTGCCAGAGCCCCCACCGCCGCTTTTCTTGTCAGCGCCTCCACTTCCTCCGCCTTTATAGCCGTCCGCTGGAGTCTGATTACCGTCAGGAGGAATGATCGTTGCGTTGGCGCCATTTTTTGAGTCGCTGGTTTTGCTTTTGCTGTCGTTGTTGTCACAGTTGGCAGCACTTTCAAGTCTCTTGTTTTTGTCGGAGTTGGGGTTTGATTCAGATTTATCAGTGGATTCTTGGTCTCTCTGTTCGTTCTTCTTCTTGGCTTTCCCGGAGGATTTTCCCTTCCCGGTCACATTTTCCGGCCAAATTTCGGCGTGTTTACCTGCTTTGATCAGCTTTCCAATCAGGATGTCAACGCCAACACTTCCGGTGACCGTTACTTTCTGTTGCTGTTGGTCAACTGTTGTTGTGAAAACACCTGTAAAAGCAACGAGGTTCCATACATGAAATCTCTGTTATTGTTACCATAGCAAAAAAGAAACTGCAGAATAAAGAAAACAGTGACTAATGATTTGGGTTAATTCAGCGAAGTTAGGAGCTTCATGATCCAGTCATGCATGGGAAGAAGAACAAGGAAGAAGCCAAGCAGAGGAATGGTACTGAAGAAAGAGTTGAACTTTCAAGTCAGTTCCATGTTAAAGCGTATCCAGAACAGACAAAAGAGGAGAATTTTCTATTTAAGCTTAATTTGTTTATACCATCAATTCTCTGTAGAACTTTCTTTACTTTCCTCCTGCAACCTTCACAGTGGATAGGAACCTTCAAAAGCCAAGTCTGAGAAACAGAGTGAAGAGAAACCAAATTTGAGACTTGAGAAGAGATAAAGGAGCTAAATTTAGATTAGGGTGTAATTCTTGGGTTGTTGTAGTTACCTGATACGTCAAAATCTGAGAGGTAGCTTCAGCAGATTTTGCATCCATTAGTACTGGAGAAAGGGAATGGTGAGGACTGGAGCAAGTGGAAACTTGAAATTATAGAGAGGAAGGAGGAGTGTTGCGGGGCATAAAGGAGAAGAGAAAATGCGTAGAATGTACTCTGTAATATGTACTCCGTAAGGGAGCAAAGTGCGCAGGCCAGGATGGCCGTCAAAGAATAATGAGACAATGACAGAAGAACACATTGTTTCCATCTTTTTGCAATTTCACCGTTATTCTACTCTATTATTTTCCTTTGATACCCAAGACACTTGAGATTATTATATTGTTTTTTATTATTCTTTTTCCTCATTTTTTAGTCCGTTATGGATGTTGTAACCTTTTGTTTTCTTGTGATGGCGAGTGATTTGTTATCCATGAACCTGAGCTAGTTGTAATTCTTGCAGATAAGATTCTCCTACATATCAAATATTTATATATTAAGTTGGACGGAGACTAGGTTATATGATCTTGACACTCACACCTGCAAATTTCCTTTAACTTGCATGAAAGTGGATGCATCAAAACAATCTTTTTAGGGTTATGACTGATTGAGTAGGACCACACCACCAGGTCCCTGAAGTTGGCCCCCATCATTTTCTGGTAAAGGACAATTTTTGGTTGAAGGAGGGAAATAAGGGAACCAAGGAATAGGAGAGAGGACAAGGTGAAAAGCGCCAATGGGTTCAACAACATATGCCCACAAGGAACTTCCTTCAATGCATTGCTCATAAATCACTCTTTCAATTCACCTACTTGCCTCCATTTATTCCACCTACAAGAAAACCAAAGGCAAAGGACTAGTCTTCTCTCAACTAGACTTGTTCCCCCTTAAGGATATGACTAGGGCCATTTATGGCCAATATCAAAATTTTCAAGCTCTGTATATCACTCTTTGATCTCCAAGCTCTAAGGGCGTCAAAAACTTGGTTCGAGAAAAGTATCGTCTTTGTGAATCTCTCTTTATTTTTTTTTTGCCAGAACTAAGAGAGTTTCATATTGCAAACAAAACGAAATTACAAACACTAATAAGAAATAGTCCAAGCAACCAAACTAAAGGAAACATACAAGACTCAGTCCGACGTAAACATTAGAAAAAAAACAAGCAATTAAAAGGTTAACATTGCAGCAGGAACATACTCCAATGCCAACAATAAAAAAGACCTTTATCTCAATAAAGGAGGGGGTGGGGAGCCTGCTTTCTTTCCCTCTGCTAGGGTTTCAATTTTCCCTCTTTGTTAGGGCTGTTCTCGCATCGTTGAGTTTTGGAGAGATGATTCCATGGGGTCATCGATTCCTTTTTTAGCCTTCGAGTCTTTCTTCTATTGTTGAGATCCTGGAGGGTAGTGTTTTGGTGAGGTTATTGAAGATCACTTCAGAAAGGTTATCAGATGGGGGCAACTATGGTGGTCAAAGAGAGGGTCGCCTAGAGGTTTGGGTTCGCTCAGGAGGGATGACATCCGATGGAGATCTCCGATGGGTTCCACCGTGGGAGGCAATTTTCGAGAAGCACGGCCAAGGAAGAGTCAAGACCCAATTGAATGTTGTCGCCGCTGGAATGGTGGAGATCCACGGCTTCTCTTACTTGATTCCTCTGTTCTTTTTCAATCTCCGTGTCAGCTATGCGACAAGGCGTGAAGGAACGGTCCCCTGTCTGTAGCTCCGACGGAGGGTGCAGCTGATGAAGAGAATGTTGACTCAGGAGATTGTGATGGTGATGAGGCTGTGCATGCTTAGGCTTTGACTGAGAGATTATGGTGTAAGGTGGCACAACAGAGGACCCTAGAGAAGAGAACCTTGAGTGTTAGGATTCCTACGGTAAGCAACTCTTTCAATTCTCACAAAATTTCGTATATAATTGATTTAGGGTTGGGTATTCAGAAGGATGATGGCGCTGAATTGGTTGTTGAATACACATTTGTTGGCAATGCTATTTATAGTGGAGCGTTGGAACCAGATGTAGCTAGCATTATCTACTATTATTGTGAGACAAGGGGTAAGGTTAGTCTGAGCAAAGTTTGCTTTAATCCTAGGAGGTTCACCCATGTTGTTTCAGGTCTGGTTGTTTTGGTGTGGAATGCTCTGATGCGGAAAAGAGAAGGTATGGATGTTCTTAGTGTTAAGGTTGCTGAAGATTTGTTTGTGGATAGTTTGGGTGGGTTCGAAGCATTCTACTTAGGTTTGAGGGATGGTGCTTTTGTGGTTCATATTTCAAAGAAAAGGCTATTTGGTAGTCAAGTTAGAATCAGTATCTTGAGCCTGTTCAGTGGATTTGTACATGCTGTTCTTCTAGGGCATGACATGTGCCTATACATTGTGAATGGCTGTGCTAGTCGTTCTTTAGCAAAACATGTGCATGTCCAGTGTGTATAGAAACATTGTTCATTTTTGGGCTGGAATGGTGATTCTATTTTTTATGATCAATTTGTTTGGTTTCTACTGATTAGTAGCTTGATTGTTGTCCTCTTTGAGTTTCTTCCCTCAAGGAATTTGATCAGGAACCATATCTTCATATGGATTTCTTTTGAAGCATATTTGATAGTCGGATGGTTTGTTAAAGCTTCTTCGGATGGTTCTTACCTGTACAATCAGGATTCACAACCTCCGTCTCAGCGAAAGGCATATTGGATTGCTGATGTTTGTGATTTGTCTAGCTGTATGGTTGATCTTTTAGTTGTCGTTGTTTTCTTAGCTTTTTTGCTTGTTTCTAGCTTATTATCTTTAATTTCGTTGCTTTCTGTACTTGTTTAAGACTATGTATCTTTGTATTCTCTTCTTTTTAAAGCTTTCTTTGTTGGCAAAAAAAAAAAAGACCTTCATCTGCGGTGGAGCTCAACGAACCCTGTTGTCTTTGTGGATCTCACCATAGAAGGTTCCCAAAATGTAATTTGTAATTGAACACAGATTTCCGGCTAGAGCGAAAAAATCATAGTAAATTAAGATAAAGAGTACTATTGTACTAGGAATACGTAATATTGTAGTGTAGTTTTGAGCTTGCAACCTAAGTTTCATATATTGTCACGTCATTTGTAAAATAAAATTTATTGCAGCTTTTGAAATATTTGTCGCTGGATTCCTTTTCGTGACATAAACTGTTTATTTTATTCAAGTTTATGTGAATAAGAAAAGCAGACAGATTCGGGGTAAGAATATTTATTCAAGTTTATTTTATTCAAGGTTATGTGAATAAGATGACTTATGATTGAGGGATGTCATGGATCCCATAGGTGTGTTTGGGAATTTCATTGGGAGAAAGGAGTTTATAAATTCTAAGTTATTTTTCAGATTTTAAAATGGTTTTACAAATTTCAAGATGTTTTATGGATTTAGATATGGTTTTTACAGATTTAAAGATAATTTTCCTGGATTTCAAAATGGTTTTATCTTGATTTACATGTACTGTTGGAGAAACGGTATTTTTAGAAGCACAAAGCCGCACATATATTCTGCAATCCGCCGGTTAGGGGGGTAGACCAGTCCCCTGTCCTATGCATTAACAGTTATGGTTTTTGCCACAGAAATTCACTTTTCCTGAATGTGCTTTCCCCGTAGCGCTTCTTCTGGTCTTCCAACAGTAGTGTCGTAAATTAAGTGGGGATGTTTCCCAACACTTTTACATTATGGAAACGTATCTTTAGCAGTATTTATGTTAAATGAGGTATTTTTTATATATTTACCTTAATTTACGTAAAAGTACTTCTTTACTACATTCTCAAACGGATTAGTTCAGTCCGGAGGGGTTTTAAATTTTAACAAGTTTATTGAAAAATAAAACGGAAAGCTACTGTACTTCAAATTTTATTTATATTAAATCAAATTTTGAACTATGTGGGTAGGTAGAGAGATTTAAAGAAGCCATCAATCACGACATTTGCTCTGGGCTTCCCAACTGAACAAGGAGAGGCGTGCATACAAATTAATATTAACTGATACTCTATCCTATATCTTTGTTGAATAGTATCATCATTATTATTACTTCGATCATAAGTACGTACATGTATACCAAACCTTTCAAACTTATTTCTTCAATCAGAAGTTCACTTCACCCACTGACATTGGCAACTTTAATTATTATGCAAATCGTTAAATGATGAGAGATCTCACGTACTCGTACCTGAACCTCTTGCATTTTTAATGCCCTCTGATCTCCACCCTGACACAACCCCAACTAATCCGTACAACTCATGGTTGGTTTAAAATTGGTGCTTGATAATCCGTTGAAATGATCTGAGGAGGGAAATTTTATTTCAACTTAATTACATGATTTCAATTTCAGATTATCAAATATGCACACTAATTCTAGATCAAACTCGCTTACTATTCCGAACTACTCAAGAAGCTCAATACAACCCATTTCATGCATTCACAAACTCAAGAATCAAGTTCACTCTCGATACTAGAACCCAGTTGATGCCAAGTTTCGCTCTCACCGTGACCTTGTTCATCAACAGCCAAGTACCAGAGATAGAGGCAGAGAAAAAAGAAAGTAAAATGGGAACGGGCCGGTCCATAGAAAGATAACTCAATTGCTACTAATGTAATGAACACATGACTGGCTTTATATTTCCACGTGAAAAAGTAAATACGAATTGCACATTTTTTTTTGTTACTTGCGTTATTAAATCTTGTTTTATCCCCCAACAACCAGGTTGGGCTCATTCTTACTTGACAAAGGCCACATAGAACCAACAATACAAAGACACATAAAGTCATGCATTCATGTCCTCTTAGTGTATGCATTACTAATTGCAAGTACAGATAATGCCCATTTAGTTTTCAGATATTGTAACAGTGTCTTCCTTGGCCAACACCTCCTCCCCCTTGTCAGGTTCTTCAGTCTTCGTCTCCTTTGACTCTACTTTCTCACCGCCTCCAGAAACATCATTTAGCTGCAAAACAGCACAACCATTTTTACTCTGCCTGGCAAACTTGATGTTGGGAGTGAACCATACAATTCTGAGAGAAAATTTCGAAGATAACACACTGCCAAATGCAGAGACTTACCCCCAGGTTTCTTAAACTAGCAGTAACATCCTCTTGTTGTTGCTGAAGGGTTGTCCTAAGGTCTTGAAATTCCTGGTTTTGATTTCGCAAATAAAAGTTCAAACATATTCATTTGAGACAGCAAATGAGAAGACTGAAATCACACTTACTGTTCGGAGTTGATCCACTTCAACATTGAGTGTCTTCTTGAGTCCACAAAGCTCCTGCATAAACCGAGAATGGCTGAGCTGCAGTGCCACAAAGCAAGTTGAAAATGATGACCATGGAAAATCCTTAAATTTAGGGCGGTCATACTGCAATTATCACATGCATAACTTCATCTCTTAGGATAGTAATATTACACTACAGGTTTTTTTTGTCAATTGCAGTCAAAGATGAGCGTCAAGTACCCATTTCTTGGTTTCTCTTCAACTTTCATTGCCTAGAGCCCTAGACAAGCTGCTGTTCATCAACCATGGGCATCATTATATTAGAGAGAAAAGACAATAATGTAGAACACCAAATTTATTCCGAAAGTTCTAGATGCGAGATCTCATTAAATTAAATTTAGTATTCTTATTACATCATAAAAGCATTTCTTTGAGATACTAAAGCTGTACCATTGAAAGGTCCCTAAAGTTTAAAACCCCTTTAATTATCTTCAAGACATATACATCGCATTTGAAATTTGTTGTGGGGGAGGGGACGGAAAGAAAGGAGGAGTCCGAGCATAAAACTTCAGATTTAGACGTGTCATTTACCTATGTAGGCAAATAAGCAACACGGACGCTATAACATGAAGTATAAACATATCGGAACAAAACTATGCGTTTTGCAGAGATGAATCATCACTCACATCGCGATAGACCTTCACTTGCGTGTCTAGCTTTGACCTCCAATTATGCAAATCCTAGTGGCGAGGAAAAGAAAGAAACGGTGAAAACATAAACAACAAATCCACGGAAGGTAAAAATTTAAACGCATAAAACAGGTTCAAATTCTTCGTTTATGGACGTAATATCATAAAATACTTCGGATTTGAAAAGATCGATAAATTTCACCTGTTTCAAGCTCTGAATTCTGTTAAGAAGCTCCGTTCTTGACTGATTAAGTTCCTGGAATTGGGCATAGAAATTCGAAGAGTCCGAGATTACATCAAGCTTAATGGTTTTCAAATATCATTTTGGATCGTCTAGCTCAGTGACCTTAAGATAGAACCAACAAAAATTAAAGTTGCCTACGTTTTGTTTTGTACAATGTCGAAGCACCAAACCTTGAAAGAATGTTCAGATGGAATTCTACTTGACAGAAAGCTAAAAGTGACAATTTACCGCGATTTTGGATGAAATCGGAGCCGTGTTCTCCTTCGTCTGAGGGGGAAAATCAGGAAATTAAAAATCCGTAATAAAGTCAAAAACTCTCATTTCTGAGCAATAAGAAGCTGCAAGTTTCTTGATTCTAATAAAAATGGTCAAGGGGAAAGAAAATAAAGCAAGAGAGAGGAGTTTACAGCTGATAATGGGGCAGGAGCTGCGGTGGATTCAGGGGAGGCCATTAGCGATCAGATTGGAGTGTCCCGGAAAGTACAATGCAAGATTTCTAGGGTTTGGAGTGAACAGTGCTGGCGGTACAACGTTGTATACTCAGAATCAGAGGTGAGAATGAAACCTGGGAGACAATGGAAGTGAAGTCACACAGGACAGAAGAACTCAAATTTTAAAACTGATGATAAGTTGGGCTCCTCGGCGGGATATCATAAATTGGCGACCGTAGAGTGATGAGAACTTGCCCTTCTTATGTCCCGAATTTTTAACATTATTATTAATTAATATTAATTTCGGAAAAAACGATATTTAAATGTAAAATCCTTTTTTTTTCGTAAATGGAGTAGCGTAAAAGGCTGAATAGGCATTTTTATATCGAATATAAGAGTAAAATAATAAATATTGCTGGGTTTTAGAAATTAGAGTTAGAGGATTTATGTTAACGAACTTCTACGACGTTTTTCTAAATATGTCCCGAAACATACGGTCCATACAAAAACATTAGATTCACAAAGGTTGTTTAAGGTTGTTCTTGAAACAGATGCTAAAGATCTCGTGGATGTGCTGAATGGTAGAAACAGGAATGGAGTGAGCAGCCTTCTATTTGAGCAAATTCAAAGATTAATGGTGCAGTCATGGGAGATCAAACTTCAATTTATTTTAAGAGAGCAAAATCACCTAGCTATAATATTCTAGTTGACATTGGGCATACTGAATTTAGAGTTTATTTGGTTTCACTACCGAAAGCTTAGGTTTAATTTCAAAACATAGATTTTATTTAAGTACTCACATTTTTCGAAAAAGTTATTTTGGATATAAAATTTCGATTTGAAACATGTGTTTTGAGGAATCTTTTTTCTTATCAAATCACATCATCTTTCCTAATAAATTTTTTCTTTTATACTTTTTTCTTTATTTCTCTTTCATCTTTCCTTCATACTTTTTACCTCGGAATCTGTAAAATTCAAAACTTTCCAAATACTCACTTTTTCAAAATCTAGATTTACCTCAGAATCCGTAAAATGTATTCTCTAAAATCTAAATTTTACCTCTTAATCGATAAAAGTTATTTTAAAAAAGATTTAAGTTTAATTCACTTTGGATTGATTTGATGTTTCCCATGACCACAGCCTTTGGAATCTTCTGTACAAAACAAAATCAACAAAAGCACCGTAATTATATTCAATGTAACAATTTATATGAATCAATATTTAAATTTTGACGTTTTTTTTTTTTTTGCCAACTAAAACTAGAATGCTTTTAATGTATGATAAAAAATCAACATAAATACCAAAAAATAGAAATTACAGGATTGCATACAACCAAGCAATTATCCGGCAAAATCCCTTCTGATTTGAACACACAAAAGGTATGTGAAGAGCTTCAACCTCAACACCAACATGCTCAAACGATGACACGGTCAAAGCTATTGTTATGCGTGTTTGGGAAGTCCGTGGAGAGAAATGAGTTTACAGATTTTGAGGTATTTTACGGATTTTAAAATGATTTTATGAATTTCAAGATGGTTTTGTCTTGATTTACGTGCACTGTTTGGGAAACGGTGTTTCCAAACAAACACATTATTGTTTGAGGAGAACAATCCAGATGACATGTTCTGATTGTAAGCTTCACAGCTTGAGGAGAACAATCCAGCGGCAACTTCAATTCAATGCAAAAAGAGGAAGGTAAGCACTGCATAATTAAAAGTGGAATCTTCAAGCATGCATATAATACAAATACAAGGAATAATTACAAGTCTAGAGCTTCAGAAAGGAACAAGTCCACAGAAAAGCACCGAAAAGGTAAAGCGCACAGTTTCCACCTTCTGTCACTTTACTCATAATATTTCTCTCTACAGTTTTAGTATTATTACTCATTGATCTTTCACTTTACTCTATCTGGGTTTAAATTATTCGGATAACTGTTTCAGCCACTGTATATAATACTAATAGGAATTTATTAGCCCCGCAATGCATGTGGATCCGTCTATTTGTTTGAAGCCGGATCTGACTTTAGTCAAATACAGTCATCCATCTAAGCAAATTATAAAACATGATTTGCAATAGGAAAATAGAAAATTAGTAACTGGCATTGGTCACTACTTTCGTATGAAACGCTGTCGTTTGTCATCGGATTCATTCCCGACTCTTTGCAAGCTCCCTTGCAACTGCAAGGTGATTAATTTCAGCCTTCAGGAATCTTTAATTTCCAATCCCAAGAGAAGGGTAATTCTTTCTTCATTGCAAAGAAAAATAAGCCACACAGGTTCTAGAACTTAAGCTAGAAGTCTGCTCATGTAGCTGAGCCCCATTAACCAGGCCAAGCTCTCTCTCCCTCTGCCAGACCTTCGAGCGGTCTCACCCGTGACTCCCAGAGCAATGAGTCAGGAATCGTTTATATACAGCTTCGCGGCTCGGGGGACCATGGTGTTGGCAGAGTACACCGAGTTCACTGGCAACTTCCCAGCGATTGCTGCTCAGTGTCTTCAGAAACTACCCTCCTCCAACAACAAGTTCACCTACAATTGCGATCACCATACTTTCAATTTTCTTCTCGAGGATGGTTACGGTACATCTAAATTACTCTGATCTCTTTTTGCTTGTGACTTTTTTTTGTCCGTTGCATTTCTATGGCTTGTCTGTTCTAGCTTCCCCGAACCGACATGACGTGGAACTTGAATTGCTTGTTTAACTAATGGATCTGATCTTGAAATGGATATGACTTGTCTAAAAGCCGATTCCATGGCTCCAAGATTTCGTTTTTCGGGTTAATTTAGCTGTGGATTGATATTCCTTGCGGTGTTTTGTTTACTTCTATGGTTCTGAATTTTGTTAACTGTTCATGTGATCACTGAAATACAGAGGAATAGTGTCTGGATGCTAGGGTCTGATTAAGTTTTATTGCTCTATTAGTCATTTGACTCACGACATCTCTGTTTTTGGTCTCCTTCTCAACGATTCTCCTCAATCCTAAAGTGCTCCTATAGACGGTAGAGCAATCCGCTGGGCTGGATGAGCAACCTTCTCTGGAAAGGAATAAGGAATAGTGAAAAGCGGGTTCTATGTATTCTGAAGGACCTAGCTTGCCCAAGGGTTAATCGTTCCCAAAAGACTTACTCTAGGAGAGGTCAGTTAATGGCTAGTGGGAAGTCATGGGAAAGTAGTGGAGAAGAAAAGTAATGGTAGTAAGGGGGTTATGAAGAGGTCAAGTGGCGACTTGGAGAGATTACAGCCTCTCAAAAGCTTGATGTGATCAGTCTTTATCCGTTGGTTTTGCTTTAATGGATGTTGTGTTATTTTGCTTCTTTTAGTGCTGATATTGAAATTTGATAGCCCTGTAGCTTATTCCTTCTTCTATTATGTCTGCTTTATGTTTCTGGTATATTGCTACTTCAGTGTGTTGCTATCTATCTCAATTACATCCATGTTCCATCACCTTCAATTTCAAAGAAGGAAACATGGGCTATTTTGGCTGTGAAGTTCGTACCAGTCTTCTTACAATCCAATACAAATGCGTGATCAATTTAGTCTGTGCAGGATGGTTGCAAATGCAACTATTTCTTCAAAATTTTAGTGCCTTACTATGGTTAATGGAAACTCAAGTTGACTTTTATTAGTTTTTAATTCATGCTGCTGACTTCCATAATTCACCTAAAAATTCAAAACATCAAGTTGCAGTACATTGAGGGTAGTATTGCTCTCTCTCATGATGGGGCTTTTTGTAAGTTGCAGCTTACTGTGTTGTTGCAAAGGAATCTGTGAGCAAGCAGATCTCTATTGCTTTCCTAGAACGTGTGAAAGCAGACTTTAAGAAAAGATATGCTGGTGGAAAAGCAGATACAGCCATTGCCAAGAGTCTTAACAAGGAATTTGGGTATGCTTATATGTTTAGTTCTAAATCTTTAGTTGATATGTCACTGCAAAGATTAGCAATAATATTTGTGCATATTTGCAGACCGGTTATGAAAGAGCACATGAAATATATTATTGATCATGCTGAAGAGATTGAAAAGCTAATAAAAGTTAAGGCTCAAGTTTCAGAAGTCAAAAGCATAATGTTAGAGAACATTGACAAGGTATACCTACTTTTTCAAGAGGAAAACTGAAATTTTCTTTTCAACATTCATTTCTATGTATGGTTTTCTCAGATCTTAAAGGATTACGGCCAATAATTTAATCAGTTACCTATTACACACTTTCTCTTGAAAGAGAGGATGGCGGGAAAAATTCTGTTTTTTTTTAATTTTCTATGTCAGTCTTAGTTAAGGATCTTCTTTGCTTCAATTTCTGAAGACTGCTGAGCTATAATCATACACCATCTTTCCGCCTGCTTCCTTGCATTTTTGCCAAAATATTGTTAGGGGTTGAAATTTTGCCCGATTCATTGGACACGCAGTATACAGTATACTACTGCCTTCTCAATACTCCAGATTCATGACACACTGCTCCTAGTGAATCAGCAAAACTATGCAGTCTAGATATGCTTCTTTCAATCATCGCTTCACTATTTAAATTATTTAGATGTGTAATCTGCAACTAAAGTTAACTGAAGTTCTGTCGTCACTAAATTTCTTTCCATCAATTATCCAGTTAGCATGAGTTAAATGTCTATGTTGAGCTGCCATAGTGACGTTTAGCTGTAGCTGATGCAATTGTTTTTATGGCATAAAGCAAGACAATATAGTTAAGATGTCATCTTTATTTTTGCACGCTTTCAGGCTCTTGATAGAGGAGAGAATCTAACTATTCTCGCAGACAAGACTGAGACATTGCGTTCACAGGTAAGTTGACTATATTCATATGGCTACTATGTTGATTCTTGTGCTTTCCAGGCCTGAAGGACCTCCTACTTTTCAGGCCCAAGATTTCAAAAAGCAAGGAACTCAAATTCGCAGGAAGATGTGGTATCAGAACATGAAAATCAAATTGGTGGTTCTAGGAATTTTGTTGTTTTTGGTCCTGATTATCTGGCTTTCTGTTTGCCATGGATTTGATTGCACGAACTAGCAGGTACTGATAGGTTCTGTAAATTGATGTTTAAGTGAGCAGTTTAGCGAGAGATTCTGCTCTGAAAGAGAAAAAGGCGGGGGGGGGGGGTCTTGGCTTTGTCAACTTGAGGAAAAAACTAAAAATGCAAAACCTCACCTCTTTTGGTGGTTAGTACACGTTTAAAAGAGGGGGATTTCTCTGTTTCATGTACTGGAGCTCTGTTATTGTCAAAAAACACAGTTGTGATCTGCTTTCCCTTATATTGAATATAAAAGAAAGTGCGTTTTTCTGGTAACGGAAGAGGGCCTAAGCCAGACTAAAAGAAAATGTTTCCTTTTTGATAGTTTTTCGTTATTAAAATATTGACTAGTTTCAAGATGTTAATTGACAATATAATAACTAGTTATTGATGTCAATAATTAAATTGTGTCATGCGTTAATGTCAACTACGACAAAGCTTATTATTAACCGTCGAAATAAAAATATGAGGAGTAAATTAAGCAGACTATAATCCTGCTCCCTAAATATGGCAAAGTTTCTGGGATTACGACGCGCAGGACAATATTCAATTACGCAACGCCCTCAACATTCGCTTCGAACAGGGAAATTCCATCTTTAATCACATCCAAATTTGATGCACCTGTGTGTAATTTTCCAGAGAATGAAAAGAAAACAGAAACTAACTCTGGAAAGTCTTAATTGAACGATATAAGCACTTTAATTGACTTGGGTGTCTGTTTGAAAAAACCCAAAAACACTTAAAAAATAACTTTTGTATACATCACATACTTATTTTAAACTACCTAAAATTAGTTTTAAAATTACTTAAAATAAGTTTATCCAACAATTTACCGCCCAGGGAAAAGAAAGAAGTCATTTAATTTGCCCAACCCCTTTGGGAATAGTTAAGCTCTCGTTCTCCACGATTCTTTGGAGCTGCATTTGAATTAAAGCAAAGAAATTGACAAGTCAATGAAAAAGGGCATCGTCGCCCATTCAAAACCAGAATGGGCTTCCAGCACCTGCCTCCATGCATGATGCATGCCACTGTCCCTTTCTGTGAGATTTTTCACCCACACACACACACACACACTGTGATATGGCTCTTATCCTCATCATCACTAGCTTGTTTTTTTATAACTAACTTGTTAAACAGGCAACTGTAGGATGTGATATACAATATATGTCACATCCTTTTACACCCTTTTACATTCCAATAAGAAGCACACAGGTTACTTAGAACAAAAGATTAAGCTCAATGTATATTATATGCTTGGTAGCTTTGAGAATATTTTTTAGGGCCTGAGAGTCTCTAAAAGGAAAGGTTCTTTCTCTGTGACAGAACATATACAGAGAGGATTATCGTTTCATTTCTTATCATCTCTCTCCGTTGGAGGTATTCCATATACCTTGTGGATCATATATTCCTCCGCATATATTATTAATATCTCTCCATCAATATTTTACCATTATTTTCATGTAAAACTCATATTCTTCCTACTTTATTTTGTCATGTCCCTTGTTACTTCTATTGGAAAGCCAGCTATTCCTCACTGGAAAGAGCATGGGCATCAATATGTGATATCCTTATTTGTGTATGCTATAAATGAATTGAGACGATCGACCCATATGTCTTCATGAAGTTCCAACCCGATTTTCTCGTAAGAAACCGAAATATCACAGATGACATATACGCTAAGATTTGGGCAAATAGTCGCCCTTTAACGGTATGCAGAAATAAATGCTATGTTTAATTTTGGTAAAGATGCTGGAGGCTAGAGTGGATAATGTCTTGCAGTCTTACGCTTCAAGACAAATCCATGTATAACGCGTTAAGAATAAGTCCTGTTCGCATATTATTTCTTGCTCATCGATCGAGTCATTGTTCATATTTTTTATACACAAGGCTAAGTTTTGGATTTTTCTTCGAAACCTCTTTTGCGAAATTTGAGTGAGTGGTCCAAAATATTTTCTGTATTTCGAACAGAAGTCAAGAAGGAAAAAGAAAAAGAACCGCGATGCCCACACTCTCCTTATATACATACATAAACAGGATAAGGCCTGTCCACCTGTGATTAAACGCACATAACAGAAAGAAAGAAAAGGTTACATTATTGTCTTGGGCAAAAACCAAATCGAACCTGCTCTCACGTGAACCACTCCTTTCTCCATGCACTCCGCTTGATTTGAGAATTTCTCTTCGTATATACTATGTAGCCCCAGTATTTAGGGGAAGAAAACATAAGCCAAAATAAACATACAACTAGGTACTTACGTTTGATGATCCAGCCAGCCAGCTAATATGTTGGCTGCTGTTCACGTCACGTTAGTTAATTTCTTCTTGTCGGCTTTTGTCATCAATCCATCATGCATTATTCATGCATGCATGTGAGCTTAAAACAAGAATCCCATTAATTGCTTAGTTCCTTTGTGGCTTTTTCCCTCATATATCCTCCTTGTATTAATTTCCTCAAACAAAGATAGAAATCCCATTCACCTTTTCTTTCCATTTGAAAAATAGGTCACCTCAGCTATAAACCAGATTCCTTATATACATATGTCACTCAGTTGAGTTTCTCATCATTGAACAAAGATAACAAGAGAATCGTATAAAGAAGAGATCCAAGTAACAAGAATAATATCGGGGGGGAATGCTTCCATTAAATTATTCTGTATCATTAATTACCATTTATCGTGGTTTTCAATAGCTATCTGTTAAATATTCCAGTATATGGTAGTATTAGGACAAAATATTATGGCAGAAGAAACTCTGATTTTAGTGGGGAATGAATATAAAGATTTACAGGGGAGCACACAGTAATGACGCTTAAGTTGACTTCTCACCAGCACGCAATCAGACGGCCTCTATGACTCTATATATCGATTATAACACGAATTGAGCGACACAGTACTGAGAATTATAAAGTTACAGTCACATACATAGATTAGATACACACACACACACCAAGCCACGCAGTCCCAAGAGGCTGTCTTCTAAATTAATCGATGAGAAACAACGGCAGCACACCCAATATATGAGAAGAAGAAGCTGATGATGAGTTACATGTCTCTGACTTCGAAGGAGTTCCTGTTCTTGACGACGATGTCATACATGTGCATGGACTTGAACTTGGAGAAGTCTTTGGGAAGAGAGATGAGGTGGACGGTGGAACGCTTGTGGAACTGAAGAAGATCAGGATCGTCATAGTAAAGCTCCCACCCGAGTGAAGCCAGCTTGCGTTCAAGCACCGAGTAGGACGTAATGACTTCATTGGAAGGAGTGTGAACCAGCACCTTTCGCCTGCTCGAACCCTGCACCGAGTCCGCCCCAGGATTCTCCACCAGACGAACAACGCCGTTCTTGAAAACCCAAACCCCTGACATTCTCCCTCGCTTCTGCTGATCAACAAATTAGAACTAGACCGGTGAATTCTGATCAGTGTGTGTGAGCTTGAAGATGAGCGACGAAGGGTGTGTGTAGTGTATATATAGGTGAGAGAGGGACTAGTGAAGGTGCAAGATAAAACAATATGGGGGTGTTTGGATGTGAATACAGCTAAGGCGTTTGGTCGGATTGGGGGGAATCCCCGTTTGCGTAATCTAAGTATGCTAACCCCAGCCAGAGAATCTTTGTTTTGTTTGGGCAATATAAATTACTATTATAAAATGACTTTAATTTTCTACTTACATTAATTTACAAACACTGCTGCTAGTTATTACCATTAATTATCATTATTTAAAGTGTTGAATCACAAGAAATTATTTTACTTGGGTTGAGCATCTCCAAATTGTCTTTTCTGTAATCTTTTGCTGATATATATTCATGTGAAAAAGGCTGATGCAGTGCACACACAGACGTATTGGGGAAATATAAGTTGGGAATGAATGGGAGAGGAATAAACTTCTTTAAGTAGCAAGGGATGCTGATGCCACTGTAGACTTGAATGAAATAAATAATGGCCTCTTGCAGCTGGGTGGGGACCAAAATATGAAAGGAATTGATCATCTATTATTTCTCTGGTCGTTGCTGGGTGCGCAATATACATACATACATATTGATAATTATGTAACTCTTGCTGTAAGAAAAGCAGTCCGTACACGTAAAATGAGGTTTTTAATAGTGCATTTGAAAAACCGTTGGTAGAATGCATATGTTTGAATAAATTTGAATTCATAGTGTATTTATTCTGTTAAAAAAGAGTTTTTTATTTAAAATGCATTTTGAAAGGAGTTATCAAACATAGAGCCTACAAGCTAACAGATTTCTATGCCTAAAATGTATTTTAAACCCCAAAAAGTTATTGCGAAAACACGTTAAATTTTTGGCCTAACTCGTTCACCTAATTCATCATGACTGTGTCTTTTTGCCTAACTAGTCTTGACTATTCCTATATGCCTGGTTAGCCTTCGGCTTGTAGCTAATTTTTTTTTTTTTAATTTGAAATCACTCATCAACTTCTTCAGACCAAATCATCGTGTTGAATTGGTTCAGAAAATGACTGCAATTCACATTTAACCATCCTTTGCAACTTATAATTTCTTCTCCACTATATGCGGAATTAATGGATTAGGTAGAGAGCTCATATCCCGAAGAGTGTGTGTGTGTGTGATATTAGGATCCGATATCTGCATTTTCTGGTGTGAATGACCTCCAAACACTAACCCTATATAACTGATCTTTCTACGTACGTGCTGGCTTAATGTATATTAAAGTCTGAGCTTGATTAAATGAGAGAAAATCATAATTCAACAAGGACCGGTGCCACGTGCGTGCATTTTTAGCACATATATATATATATTGTCCTCTCGTTTCCCTGTAGCTTTTGTTGGGAGTTCCGTGAACACAACCAAAGATCATGTCAAGCGATTGAAAAGGATGTTGCATGAGGGATTTGTGTACTGTATTGATAATCAAATTGTTGTGTTAGGGATATCATATATATATATATATATATATAGTGGGGAATATTAAAATTGTGCAGAGAAAAAGCAGGCATGCACGATAATGTGAGAGGGATTGATTATTAAGGTTGTAGGGGCCTTTAGGACGTAGAAACTCTTGAATCCAACACCACGGTCGTGACCCTGCTTCTATTTGCCCCCTTTGATGTTGATGACCTCTTCTCCTTCTATCGTTTTCTTCTCGAGTTCCATTGCACGTCCATCGCTTACTAACATTTACAATCAAATTCTAAATAAGATAATTAATGAATAAAATATCTGAATGATTCACAAAATTACCATAAGGTTCCAGGAGTAGCTGTTGAGGTTATCATTAACAACCTTACCGGCCTTCATTAACAACCTCAGCAGCTACTTTTAGGACTTTATTGTGATTTTGTGAATCTTTATGACATTTTGTTCATTAATTCTTCTATTTGGGACTTAAATGTAAATTTCACATAATCAAATCCTCTAGAAGCTGCTTACAATAATAATTATATGTTCTTCTATGCTTGCTAGCTAGGTGCCAATGCACAGTTAATTAGCACTCTCTTGAAATCTTAAAATTCGTAAAATACTTCGAAATCTGTAAACTCCTTTCTCCAAATAAAATTTTCAAACACATCCAATGTATACAATGTCGCAAGTAGTGTATCAAACAGTCACGGAAAGAATATATATATATATATATATAACCTTAGTCGTTAATTGATGATGAGGGTTAATGGCGATGACACAGTTAGGCATATCGAAAATTTGTTTTAGTTTTTCAACCTCACATTAACTGTTGATATTCTCTCAAAAATATGAAAAGGATTGAGAGTGAGCCTGCATAATATCCAGTGGCGGAGCCAAGACCTTAGAATAGTGGGGGCAACTTTTTTATTTCCAAGCAAATGACAATAAATTTGCTAGTATAAATAATTTGAATGGGTTCAAATCTTAAACATTAATATGTGCATAATAAAAATTTAATAGTCATTTACATATAAGTTAAAAATTTCAGTGGGGGCATGTGCCCACACTGAACACAGTGTGGCTCCACCACTGATAATATCCCACGTCAACTTTAGCCAATATATATATAATGGCGGGCTCAGGATCGTGACTCAGGGATGCAAACTATTTTTTGAGTACGTAGTTTAAAAAAAAAGCTTAAGTTGGCTGTTTAATTAATTTAATTGTATATCCCACTATGCATAAATATGTGGGTGACATTGAGAATCATGTAGAGGGCTACAGTAGAAGGAAAGCTAGCTAGGTTCTCTCCGGCAACAATCTCATGGGATTGTCCCAAACAAAAAGCCAAATTCTAAAGTCCCATGTTTAACTACACAACGTACTTGATTTTTTTTTTTTTTGGTATCGCCAATATCCTTTAGCCATGTGCTTGCCTGCCTTTCCATATTAGCCTCTTCTTTTATGTTCTAAACAAAGCGCCTTCGAATCCCTTCTTATTCCTACTAATTAATGAAAGCTGTTCATTAATTAAGTTTATTAGGGCCCCCTATTCTGTAGTACAGCTAGCTAGCTTTCTTGCTTTTATGTATTAATTACCATTAATTATCATGTAATTATATATATCGTGAAAATTAAATATCATTAATGGTGAAATTAACATATAAAACAAAAGCGGAAAATTCCATTCTTGTCTTGTACATTGGACCACTTCAATGAATTAGTTAATGGCCAAATGTGAATAGCTATATATCTGCATTATAGTTTTAATTTATGTGTATAGGAATCCAGTCGGTGCCTCAATTTTATAGTGATAAGAGAGAGGCTGATCACTTAATTTGAAAATGGGAAAATTATTCTTCTGGTCTATTCATTTTTTACTCAGTTGTAACACAGTCCCTAAATTTTAACTTGGTGCAACTCAGTCCCTATAATTTTAACTTGGTTGTAACTCGGTCCCTAAATTTTAGCTCACTGCAACTCAATCTCTACATAGTTTTAACTATTTTATAATTTAGTTCATGTGTTTTAAAAAATAAATCATACATATAATAAAAGGTTAATGATTGAATTATAAAATAGTTAAAACTATGGAGACTAAGTTGCAATGAGTCAAAGTTTAAGGATTGAGTTACAGACGAGTCAAAACTATGGGGACTGAGTTGCACCGAGTCAAAGTTCAATGATTGAGTTACAGGTTGATGAAAAGTTGAAGAATCAAAGAATTAATTTTGGTTTTGAACAATCATCAAGAAGAACAAGAGGAATGAGAGGGCCAAGTATGATATGATATGCTTTAATGCACAAAATAACCATTATTTTAGGAGATAGATGCCTTCATCTGATCCGCAATTAGTGGATTAGTGCCACAAAGCTAGAATCCCAACTAATTAATAATAATTGCATAACTAGCCTCAAAAGGGTATCGTGTTCAAAGATTTGGTATCTTATGTTTTAAAATGATGCCCTCCATTGGTGTGTGAACTTATTCTCCATCGTACTCGTTAAAATAACAGAACAATTTATATTCTATTTATATTTTATTATGTTTTTAATAAATCTATAACATTATCATACTTTCTTTCTTTTTTTAAAAAAAAAGCGTATGATGAGTTGTAAAAATGTATATATGTTTAGTAGACTAATTATGTGCTTATCATGTTAATTAAAAATAATAATAAACCCACCTGAGATTAGTTAGGTAACAAAGGTAGAATGAGGTGTGAATAGCCGGTAAATAAAGGTTAAGGTTTTGTTTGGAAGCTATTCCCAGAATCTAGGTTTTGACCCAAAACCTAGGTTTTGTCCAAGCGCAAAAAAAAATCAGAAAAGTTATTTTGGTTACAAAACTTCGGTTTGAAACCTAGGTTTTAAAATCTAAGTTTTTTCTTTCATACTTTTTCCTCTCGTTTCTACTTTTTCATCTTTCATCTTTCCTACTTTTTTCCTTATTTCTTTTTCATCTTTCATACTTTTTTCTTTCATTCTTTTTTCTCTTTCATACTTTTTCTTTCTTTCTCTTTCCCCTTTCCTACTTTTTCTTTCTTTTCTTTTCTCTATCCTACCTACTTTTTGCTTCAGAATCCATAAAAGCTAATAATTTTCCAAACATAAATCACTTTTCAAAACCTAATTTTGCCTCCGAATCTGTAAAATCTATTTTCCAAAATCTATTCTCCAAAACCTAGGTTTTGCCTCAAAATCTGTAAAAGTTATTTTCAAAATAGCTTCCAAACAAGCCCTAAATCCTCGATCTTGATATGCGTAAAGAAGTAAAAGCATTAAAAATAAAATTTTTATAAGAACAAATGTGGGGAATGATTAAAGATTGGGGAGAATGATTTGTTTGCTAATCTAGTGTTATGTTTATGGTTAACTTTGTTTTGTCCCGGAAAAACATGGAATTAGCAGAGAGAAGAGACATTGATTTTGGAGAATAAAGTGCTCACACGTTAAGAACGTAGGATCAATTCTGTGATCACAAGGGCATTAATGTTAAGTCTTGCCATATTCTTCGTTTAATGGCAATGAAAGATGCTGATTAAAGAATCAAACTAAAAGCGAGGAAGAGAATTCGATTTCTTAATTAATTGAATCCTTGGATTTATCATATATAAGATAAGATGCAATGAATGTAATATGTCCGATCTGGGGAATAATATAGCACGTGTTGTATGTGTGTGTGTATGCTGTAGTATATGTCAGTCATTATCATTTACGTTTATGTGAAATTATAACCAGGCAACCTTGTGTAAGTTATAATATTGGGTTGGTTTGGAAAAGTGGTAGAGAAGTATTTTTACGTAAGTCGAGGCAAATATGTGAAGGAGATTATCTCGTTTTACAGAAAAACATTGTTGAACGTGCTTTTGGGTATAAGTTAAGCGTTACCAAACAGAGCCAATGTTTTGCCGGGAATGTGGTGGGGGAGGGGGGAGAACAGATTCTGTTCTCATTGTATGTTTTTTAAAGGTTAATTTTCTAATGTTGTTGCTAATAAGAGGATGAGGAACTCAAACACAAACATTAAATTCGAGTATTGTTATACTCAACTAGAAATAATTTTTTAACAAATATTATTAAACTGGTTTTGTAATGCTACCTTGGGGTTAACAAGTATGAACTTCCTGTTATGTACATATGTTCGTTTTCATGTGATAATTGAAGTTTGCATCCACCATGCTCCACAGTTGCATATTTCTCAATGATGAGTTAGAAATAAATGATGCGATCAAATGATGCTCTAAGCTTTTCACCCAAAAAAGAAAAAAGAAAGCAAAAGATGCCTTAAGCCACTGAAGATGTTCCAACTAGCTTACTTAGCTGCTCCATTCCATTAGTATTTGAGAGCTGAGTTTGTATCATGGCTCTTTAACGATGCTAGTCATGTAAAGATTGGCTATTTGATCCTAACACACAGCCTTACATTGTGGCACTTGACAATTATCGAGCTCGTTTAGAAACATGGTGGAAAAATACTTTTACATAAATCAATGTAAACACGTGGATGAGATTATCTCATTTTACAGAAAAACATTATTAAACAGGTTTTTAACTTTTCTAGATGAATACCAAATAAACCCATCATCTTGCGAGCGAAACAGAGACATCTAGCTCCAACAGATGACAGTATGACACCACTTACATAAGACACCACTTACATAAGAATAAGATCGCCCCGTACAAAATCAATTCAACTGTCAAAACCCTTGCTTAGCTCCGAGTAATCAGTAAAAAGGAAAACCCAAAATAAAAAGAAAGGAAAGAAAAGAAAATCAAAGTTCATCATCCGTCCTCAGAAACCCTCCAATATCCAATCCGCCCGGTGCAGAATCACAATACCGTTTGAGTCCAGCTTCCGAATGTCCTGCGTGTACTTGGCGGCCACCCCAAACCCCAACGGAACATTGGATACATGGAAAACACGACACCCCCGTCGACGTCACAGGGCACTCTTCAGCACGTGATGGTTTGAACCACACCTTGCGCTTCGCACTTCGCATAAAGGCCAACTAATTCAAAGCTTGAACTTTGAGGAGGAAATGGCCGACGCAAGTGCCGAGAGAGATGAGGTTGGGTCGGAAATATGTTGGTGGCTCGCTTCAGTCTTCACCAGAGTCGCTGACGTAATAGACCTTGTTCTTGTTGAGTCCTAAGCAGTGGCGACCAGAATTAGCGTGGGGGCCTTCGTGAGAAGGATTGTCGATGACGTTATTGAGGTTGTTGCCCAGAAATCTTTCTCGGCTTACACGTTTCCAAGGCTAGTAAAACCTTTTTTGCCGTTTCCGTCGAATTTGACGAGACACCACAGTGGTTTCGGTCCCATCTCCGCCTGGGACCTCTGTACCCGAGGTTGGCGCCGGCCAGCCTTCACCCGCCTCCTTGGGGTTTTGACTTTCTTCTTTGAGGCTACATTTGACCAATTCTTGTCATCAGGACCAAAAAAAGACCCATACATATTTTCCCGCTTTGGGCACACGTGTAAACCAGCATGCAGGGAGTGGCCCAACTACGTGACGAGTAATAACAAGACATAACTTTTGGGTCTTTTGAGTTTGGCCCATTTGATGAAGCCATGTATGTGTACTATTAGGAATCCGTTTGAAGAAATAAATTTACAGATTTTAAAATTTTTTTATAAATTTTGAGATAATTTTTATAGATTTTGAGATGATTTTTACAAATTTCAATATATTTTTATCTTGACTTACGTGTACAGTTGGGAATAAGGAATTCCCAACAAACACTATATGTATATATAAATTATTCAAAAATAAATCAGTAGACATTTTTGGGTCTTTAGTTTCGTCTCGTTTCTCTGCCTTCCAGGGTTCCGGTGATATTCAACTCAATATTAGAGCCCATACGGGTTTTATTCATGGGTTAAACCCGTCCAACCCATGATCATGGTGGGTTGGGTTATGAAAAATGAGGTCCGTTTTGATGCGAGTATATTTAGCCCGAACCCATATGGGCCAAACCCATGACGGGTTAGCCCGACGGGTTGGCGGGTAGCCCATATTTTTTAAAATAGGCCACTATTGAAAATATATATTATTATTATTTTGGAGTTTTTTACATTCCTGGATTGGATTTATGGATTGGTAAGTGTTTGATAGTATGATAACTACCCTGCTTCACCTGCCAACTAATGTGAGTTTTATCCTTTTGCATTGATATATCTATATGACTTTTTTTTCCAATTAAGT
>JANTPZ010003778.1:0-15102 GCA_025593235.1 Vachellia pachyceras
ACACAATGAGAATTAAAATTCCCTCAAATGGATCAATAACAGCTATTTTTATTTTTTTAGAGCTCCGGTCGGATTATCCAGCAAACAATTATCGGCAAACGCCCTACACGAATGGTTCGTGGGTGAGTGGAAAAGTACGCGAAAGTGTGAACCACGCCATTCCTGGCCAATTTGAAAGCAAACTAGAAAACAACTTGTCTTTCGGATTCTAGCCCAAACTTTGCAGGCTCTTCCTTGTACTGCCAACTGAGTTTCTGCGGATAGCACCAACTTCCTCTCTGCGTATCTCTTTCCTGGACGACATCTGTTGCCCCCGCTATCACGGAGCTGCAAAACTATGGGACTTGCTTCTGTTTTTCACCACGGCGTGCGTATTCACAGCGAGTTCCAGCTGCTAAATGGTCTGGAGTCCACTTTCATGCCTTTCGCTTTTACTCAGGTCGCTCTCCGCTTTGCTCGACCACTATTTTTTAATGCTTGATGTTATGTAATTGCTTACTTCTGACGGATTTTGAATGACAGTTAATAATTGTCGTCGGGCTTGTTGAAATGGTTTTACGGTTTTACGGATTTTACGAATTTAAAATGGTTTTTATGAATTTCAAGATATTTTACGAATTTCAAGATGGTTTTACGGTTTTTAAAATGGTTTTTATGAATTTCAATGTGTTTGTTTGGCAACATCGTTGCCAAAATGGTACACATAAGCCGAGACAAAACCATCTTGAAATCTGTAAAAACCATTTCGAAATCCATAAAAACCATCTTCAAATCCGTAAAACCATCTCGAAATCTATAAAATGCCTCGAAATCTGTAAACTCATTTTTCCCAATGGAGTTCTCAAACTAGCACAATATGTTTTTACATATTTCAAAATGGTTTTATCTCGGTTTGCATATATGGGAAACGGTGTTCCCAAACAACCACATTCTGTTCCAATGACGTTAGCATTACTGTTTATATCAAATTCACCATTTCCCGCCTTTTACATTGTGTTGCGGCTTAATTTAGCTGTGTTTCTGGCCTCAGATGTCTGCTCATCCCTTTAAATTCTATCATCTGATCTCTTCACTAGCCCCACTACCTTGTTGAAATGGCACCGAAGTTCGAGCTCTTGATGCTTTCGTTTACCACCCTCTATCCTTCCATTAAATAGACCTTGTTGGCATATTTGTACTCAGAGATATAACTAAAAAATGGCTACAGTCATTGGCCAGATGTCACTTGACTGGCGTTATTCTAAAATCTTAACAGCTCAATCATGTCCTGCATGAAAAACCACATCTGTTATGATACAATCTTGGAGATTTGGCTATTCAATTTATGCTGTTATCTTAACTTTAGTAGTTTTCCTGCTTCTATTTTTTTTAAAACTGTATTTCTTAAACTGTGTTGTGTTGATGACATTTTATAAGGCAAGAGGGTCAGTGCTCAGCCACGTGATGACATTGACAACATTGAGACACCTCAGGTCCACACTTCAGTTGACAATACGCAGGAACCTCATGGAAACGAAGCGTACATCTCCTCTGTTAGAACTGTTGCTCTATGGGTAGGCAGATCTCAAATGAATATGATTCCAGTGCTTTCTTTACATTTTCTCCGTTTGTCTGGAATCTCTACCTCTATATAGACCAATTGTATTTCTTATAGGTATGCAATATGGGTAGGCAGATCCCAAATGAATATGATTCCAGTGCTTTCTTTACATTTTCTCTGTTTGTCTGGAATCTCTACCTTTATATAGACAAATTGCATTTCTGATAGGTGTGCACTGCTGTGGCATTTGGTGTTGGTGTGGGCCTCAAAGAAGGTGTTTACAAGGCATCTGAGTTCTTTGCTGGGTATGCAGAATGATTATTTTGTAAACTATAAATTCAGCTATTGGCAGTTTTGTGCGTCTAGTTAATTGGTTCCAATATTTAGGATAGGTCGTAATCAAATAACTTGCAAAGTCTCCACCAGCATACTGATCAATTAATGTCTTTCAAAAGTGATGAAATTGTTGACTTTTGAAGCTTATATTAAGTATACAGCATCTCGTCTTACCAGGGAGCCCGGAAGCCTTATTGCTTCTGCTTTTACATTTAGACAATTATTTTTGGACATATATGTTTCCACTGAGTTTATGGTCCTAACTAAAATTTTGACAACACCCCTACTTTCTGCTTCGTTTTCACTTTCTTGCATTTAGTTCTAGCTGGATGATCTTGCCTACTTTTTTCAGGTACATATTGGAGCAGAGTCTGTCAGTAGATAATCTCTTTGTCTTTGTTCTAATATTCAAATACTTTAAAGTTCCAATAATGTATCAGGTGATGTATGGATCCTTCATTCCAACTTCCAAGGATAAATGTGGATGAGGTTTGCTTGTATTGATATCAAACTTGTTTGACAATGTTTCAACAGTAAACAAAATCCTTCGTGTGCTGGAAAGTGGATCATGATTTTGATTTTCCTTTTCTTGATGATGCGCAGAACCGTGTTCTTTCTTATGGTATTGTAGGTGCAGTTGTCTTTCGTCTAACACTAATACTTCTTGGAACTGCTACCCTTCAGGTGAGTTTCTTAAAAGGTAGATTTCTTCACTTGTTTAGTTCTTGTTTGTTTGTAAAAGCTTCTAAACCTTTGGAAATCATCTTAACTCCTTTTAATGGTGTTGGTTTAGAGGTTTGAGGCAGTCAACCTTCTACTGGCTGGAATATTACTCTATTCTTCATTCAAGGTGAAGATTCACAATAATGTTTACATTCTCACATCTGCTTGAATCTTGATGGCTGCATGATACAACACCTCCCATGTTTATTTCCTGACAATATTGTCCTTCTTGCATTTTATCCACAATTTGATCACTCTTATTACATGATTTTCGTTGCTGTGTAATTAGCTTTTTGCCAGTGAAGAGGATGAGTCTGACTTATCAGATAACTTTATTGTGAAGACATGCCAGAGATTTATCCCTGTTACAAGTAACGTACTCTCATATGATTAAGTATTTCTTATTCACTACTTGGAGACCTGCTTGCTGGTTGTTTTTATTGTTGGTCTTTATTAAATTTAAATGGCTCCCTACTTTTTAGTCAAGCCAATGGTGGAAAGGCTTTGTTCAGTACATGCAAAGAATAGAGAATGGGTTGTGAATATTCTTGCATAGACCGTAGATTATTATTTTTACGGCCTGCTGCAAGCTAGATGCTTTATGCTTAATTTTGGAAGCCTCCTTTCAGTATATAATGGAGGTTTCTTATTCGGTTGAATATTGGCTGTTTGTTTTGTTTTGGTTTGGTTTGGTTTGTTATATCATGCTGCATAAATGTACACATGCTCATAGACAGGTGCAAAACATTTGTTTGTTGTTGCCTGCGTTGATCTATTCAAATTTGAATCAGTGACCTTATCTCCTGAAGCTTAACTCACAAATTATCGCAGTGTCTTATGATGGAAAACGGTTTATAACAAATGAAGATGGGGTTTGGAAAGTAAGTTATTGATTAGTATCTGCTGCAGTTTGAAACTACTTACTTGAATTTTGTTCTTGGATTGACTCATAAATTGCTTCTCAACACCTATAAAAATCTTTAAGTGTATTAAAATTTAATTAATTCGGACTTTTTCTAACAGGGTCAAACATTTTGGGCAGGCCACCCCTTTGCTTCTTACCGTAGCAGTTATTGAACTCAGTGACATTGCATTTGCGGTAAGCATGTTTCACCACTCTACTGTATTTGGCATTTTCTGGTTCATTTATAATTTAGAATGAGAATGTTAATGCCATAGTTTTTCTCTTTTTGGTTTTTGTGATAGGTTGATTCAATCCCTGCAGTTTTTGGTGTAACACGGGACCCATTCATAGTTTTTTCTTCTAATCTTTTTGCTATATTGGGTAAGTTTTCTCGCTTCAGTATTTCCTCGAGTTAAAATGCACTGAAGACCTGAAAAGATTGGTTATATTATAATTATAATTTCAAAGGTCTGTTTCCTTAAATTACAATTTTGTGATTTTTCACCTTATGTTTGTCTGCAATGAAGTGAAACGGCTGTTTTGTAACTTATTCTTGTATTCTGCATTAACATCTGTAGTTGCAGAGGCAGGATGAGTAAATTTGTTAAAATCTCGTTTATATTTGCCCAATATTGATTTACACAATAATTAAACTTGTGTTACTTGCCAAACATAGGTCTGAGGTCACTTTACACAATGATTTCCGAGGGTATGTCAGAGTTGGAGTACTTACAGGTAAATTTGTGTCATGCTTGCAGAATAATTTGCCCTGTTCATGCATCTGTTCTGGAGTCTACCTATCATATCCTGGTTCTACTCGCGCAGATGTTTAATGCTTCTTCCCAGGATGTGAAAAATGTACTAAAGCTGGTTTATCGCAGTTTTATTATTATTTAAAAGAGAAAAAGGAACGCTGCTTCCAAAGAAAAATGGAACCCTATTTGCAGACTGATGTGGAAAGGCAACGCATGATATTATTGTTCAGGATGATAATAGTCTAATAGTGTATTTATTGATTTTATTCATCTTTTCTATCCTTTTCACTGATGTGCATTTTTTGTCTCATCAGCCGTCCATTGCTGTTGTTCTGGGCTTTATTGGGTGCAAGATGATTCTGGACTATTTTGGTGGGTATACTCCCACTATATATTACCCAGTTAAGTATTTCTCTCGGTGTTTGCATGTTAACTTGTTCTCATTCCTATATATAGGAATCCATGTGTCAACGGAGGCATCACTGGGTTTTGTCGCCTCAAGCCTAACCATTGGAGTGGCGTTAAGCCTTGCAAAGAAGTCTGAATAGGTTGAAAATATTTTTCTCGGTGGTTGGTTGAAATTGATACGATTGCCTATATAATTATTTACCGAGCAATCACATCGTCCACCACCTTGTATAAGCACCGCTTAGTTGTTTGAGGTACTTTCAACTGTAAAATTGAAGAATAGGTTGTAGCTTCTCTTGATATTTTACAGCGTCCAGTACAGAATGGTGATTGGTGACGTGTCGTTGATAATTATTCCATTGAAAAGGTAAATAATTTTGTTAATTTGCAATTTTACCGTGATAATCTGACGTGCACTTCTCTGAACTCGCAAATGGGCCAAAAATCCAGCCACTCTCTGAGCGTCAACTTCATGTTACGTAGCATATAAATTTTTAATATTTGGGTCTGTACCATTTGACCAAGGACCAAGGAACGTAGAGATCAGTTATAATTATTAATGATAACGTGTAGAATGTTTAAAGTAAAAAAGAAGAATCATAGAACCCGAAATCTCGAACTAATAATATTTTGAGATTAAGATCTCTCAGAAACATTTTTTTTCTTAAATACTCCGAGACAAAATTCGTAATTGATAATATTTTACACGTAAGTTGAGATAAACTTTCTCTTATATATTTACCTTAGAATTCGTAAAATTACTCTCCCACGGATTCTGAGATCTGCACACTTATAATTTTTCACTTTAAAAAATTGAAGTTTGAACGTAAAATGTCGTAAGATCAAAGCAAGATCGCAAGGCTTTTGACAACTTCTTTAGTACTATCGTAAGATCGAAAGCAAACACTGGCAACTGGCAAGCCGATCGATAATACAACATTTTCTACCAAGTTTTATAAAAGCTACATTATTGCAGAGCTAAGAATTCCGAAGAACTTCAGATATATAATTAATTTATTCTTATTCGTCACTACCGGTGCCGGCAGTTATTTCAAACTTTTTATAAACCCCCTTTCACAACCACATTCTTCCCCATCACCGATCTTTCTCTGACAACCCCGTCAATGGCAACCTCGTGAGACACTTTACACATTTCAGTTTATATTCTTCATCAATCAAATATCTCTTGAGCCTTTTCTGATCTGACTGCATTTCAGTTTATATTCTTCATCATTTTCTGAATCAAATATCTCGAGCCTTTTCTGATCTGACTTGTTCTTCTGGGTAATATTCAGAACCGTGCATGAAGTTCGCCCTCCTACGTTGTCTTCCTCCTCCGACCCACCTCTTCTATCTGATGGAACTACCAGGTTCATATTCATTCACATGTCTCCATCGTCATATTCCTTTTGCTTCCAATACAAGCTCGCAACTTCCCATGCCCACATGTCTGCGTAGTAATATATGTTGGGGTTGCTTTTGATATTATTAGGTTGTACTTTAGTTATGGATGCCCCTTTTCACAACGCGTATGGATTATGAGGAACTATAAGGTTGTGGTTCCATCACTTTCTGCAGTTCAAATAGCCTCCATTTTCATCAGATTATATTCGTAAGCCGCGGAACTGACTAACTGTTTCTGAACATGAATATTATCAGGGACTACAAGACAAGATCCAGTTGGTTCCTCTCGACCTTCAGGACAAGCCTGCTTGGTATAAAGAGAAAGTCCACCCTGAAAATAAGGTAAGGTTAAAACCTCATCCAATATAATTATACCTCTTATTTAAAATTCACATATGAAGCTATCATCTTGGTTTGCTTATATATGCTTGTTTCTGTTGTAACAAAGGTGCCATCACTAGAGCATGATGGAAAGGTTATAGCTGAAAGTCTGGACTTGATCAAATACGTGGATGCTAATTTCGAAGGGCCAGCACTACTTCCCGAAGCAAGAGTATTAATTAATTAGCATAATTTGACCATAACATTAATTAATTCCTCTGCTACTTGGTTACTTAAAGTACTGCTAATAATAGAGATTCAATGAATGTTTCAGAACCCAGTAAAGAAGGAAGCTGGGGATCAACTGTTGTCGTACGTTGAAACTTTTACAGGGGGGGTCTTTTCTTCCTTGAAAGGAGATCCAGTAAACGCAACCAGTAAGATCTGCGCTTTTTAATTAAATCCCAAAGCACATTAATTAATGATACTGAAGATGCAATTTTAAGAATGGAGGTGTTAAGCTTCTTGGTTGGTGATCTGAATCAGGTGCTTCTTTTGATCAAGTGGAGGATGCTCTTGGTAAATTTGATGACGGCCCATTCTTCCTCGGCCAATTTAGTCTGGTAAGATAAAAATTCTCATTAGTAGATAATTGCTACTAAATCTTATATTTAGGATTTAGGACCAGAGGTGGTATATGATTTTTTTTTTCCTCTGTTGATTTTTGTAATGTTCTAAAATTCGAATTGGTTTCCATCAGGTGGATGTGGCATATGCTCCATTTATTGAAAGATTCCAAATACTCTTTTCTGAGATATTTAAGCATGATATCACAGCTGGAAGACCTCGACTAGCGGCATGGATTGAGGTACAAACAAACAAGTATATGGACGCACACATCACTAATTTAGTATATTTGAAAACTGTTACCTGCATCGATCTGTCCATTTGTACAACATCGATATTTATTAAACTTGTTTTTGTAGGAGCTGAACAAGTACGATGCTTATAAACAAACAAAAATTGATCCTGCTGAGTTTGTTGATGTTTTCAAGAAGCGCTTCCTGGTATGAATAAAAATTTCGTACACTGAGCAATTTTCTTCATGAAATTATTGCAGTCTTCTTAATCCTAGCTATTACTTAATATTCTCTGTTATGCAGGCTAAGCAGTGAGAATGACATCAACAATGGATTTGTTCAGTACAATGATCGTCAAATAACACGAGTTTGTGCTTGAAGTGAATTTACAGTTTGTGATAATGTTTCTGCAAATGTATGTGAATCAAATGTATAATTTTGAAGTCCCTTAAAATAAAGAAACATGTCTTTCGATGAAACAATCCGATAACGGTCTAATTTATATGATTTACGTTATTGTATGAGGAAAAGGTCAGTCTGGTGCAACATAAAGATAGATTATTATAAAAATGTAAGATAATGTAATCCAGGAGGATCATTCAAACAAAGGGATTAAATATAGGGAGAATTATCTTACAAAATGGTCCCAAAGATTTACAAAATTACAACATGGTCCCAGGAATAGCTGCTCAGGTTGTAAATGAAGGCTGCTGAGGTTGTAAATAAAGGCTGCTGAGGTTGTTAGAGGTTTCCTGGGACCATTTTATAATTTTGTGAATCTTTGGGACCATTTTGTATTTAAGGCTAATATTTGGGACCATTTTGTAAATACAACTCTTCCTTGAGACTTGAGGGTAATTCACCCTTAAATATACAATCAGAAGTCAAAGCTGAGTTTGAACCTTGAAAAAGGATCCGTTGTCCCTATCTTTTAACAAGTGGTAATAATTAAAATACACTTCACTGTACTGCTTGTTATAATACTGTTGGGAGAATACATTTTATCAAAATGCATTTATATTTATATAAAGGTTAAATTCAGAGTGTATTTATTCTATCAAAAATGAGTTTTTTTTACTGAAAATGTATTTTGAGAACTTTTGAGTCTAAAATGCATTCTATAAACCCAGTCATGATTCCCAAACAGGCACAATTATCACCCCAAAACATGCGCTTCATTGTTATTGCTTCATATTCTTAAAAAATTTTCCATTTAAATTTTCTTAAGGAAAATAATAAACTACTTTAGATTAATGACAGTTAATTGCCTCCACAAACGGTCAATTCCTAATTAACTGCAGGAACCCTCGCCCTTGGACCTCACAACAAAAAGGTCTGATTGCACACCTTGCATTTCACATCCACGTCTCAAAGGATTTTAATCACTCAACATCAAGAACGTACAAGATTAACAAGAGAGGACGAGATCTCAAACACCGCTAATAGTAAGGCAAACTAGAAGCTCTGGCTATGATACCCCCATCATCGAATCAAATCTTTCTTTCTAACTTCATTCGCTGCATTTCAAAATCTACCAAACTGAACGCTCACTCACATCAAACATCATTCTTTTTTATATTTAACCAAAGTTATACAATTATAACGACTTGACATTTATGCAAAATCAAACATCTGAACATGTCAAAATATGATATTATGTACATTTCACAATATGAGAAGCCATATAAAACATTTAAAAGAACTAGTACACTTTTCTCAATGCTTGTTCTAATCACTGCTTACCAACAACCAAGTTGACTTCGCCTTTCCTTTTTTTTTTTTGGGTTTAGGCTTCACCTGGAATTGGGAAAAAATATCGTCCCATAATGGGTGATATATACTAACAGTCCAAAGAAACAGATATTTTACATTATGCAGATGTACAAGCATTTAGTGTTACAATGTAAAGTGACAAAACAACGTTTAATACCATGATTAGAAATACACACAACCAATACGATCACCATACACAGTTCATAGAAAGATCGCATAAACCAAAACTCTGTATTCATTAGTCTTGATCAGGAAGGAACGTCTACCTTGCCTGTACTAAGTTAACAAACCAAAGGAAATAATTAACAGCACCGCCCTTGAACTTCTCTTTCGTCATCAATTTCAAGAAGTACCCTACGTCCACCTCGGGATTCCGTGGCGTAGCACTCAAGAACTAGGAGTGGATTCGGAGTGCGGTGGAATACGGTGACAAAATAAACAAATGGCAGTGTTGCATGGAGAGGTAATCACAAGGCAGCAATGTCTTTGAGGGAGGCCATGCATGATGGAGGCCGCCCTGACGAGGAAGAATCATCGGCCGGTAACGACACGAGAACCAGGACGGCCTTGGAGTGAAACAGATCAAAGACTGAGGAGTAATTTAACGAGCACAGAAGAAAGGTTCTTACAAAAGAAGCTACGTACCATGGAAGAGTTGCGTGATGATTACATATGTCATGGCGGTTCAATGCCATTGCGTTTTTTTAATACGCAGTGCATTGATTTCAATGATAATTGATGAAGGAGGTCATTGACAATTTGGTTTGCATTCATCAACTTTTAAAAGTGCATTAAAATTTAGAGACATGCACATGCGTATAAATGGACCGAGTAGCCATTGACTGACATTAACATACGTCACTGCTTGCGATTTCAATGGGCCAAGTCGTTGTATAAAATGCGGACCTTGATGAATCTATACCTCATTTTGCATCAGATTACCTCCTCCACCATCCCCTCCAAGCGTAGAATTTCGCCGGAAAACGACATCAATGGCAACTGCGTAAGGCATTTCTTCATTCATTTTCTCTACCATTAGAATAATTTCACCTTCTTTCTTACGCTTTCTTCTCTTTCCGTCTTTCGATGTTTTCAGGAGCCTCGACGAAGTGACGCCTCCCTCCTTAACTTCCACTTCCGATCCCCCTTCTCTATTCGACGGAACCACCAGGTTCGTTTATCCTCTGTATATACGTGGAAGGAAAACCGAGTCTCTTATATCAAATCTTTAACTCTGTACAACTTAATCCCTATAATTTTAATTCAGTTGTAACTTAATAACTGAATTTGTATTCATTACAACTCAATCCCTATATTTTTAATTATTTTATAATTTAATCACTATATTTTAGATAATAAATCATCTATATAATAAAATGTCATGGACTAAATTATAAAATGTTTAAAACTAGAGGAACTGAGCTGCAATAAATCAAAATTTAGGGATTGAATTGCATCGAATTGAAGTTCAGGGACTGAATTCCCCAAAAGATTAATTTCCCCACGTGTGTCAATTTGTATATATGCATGCATGCATTTATCTTGTATCTGATCATAGTCCTATTTTACCCTAATTTTCTATGATTCTGCTTCTGTCGTCGGTCATAATGTTAATTTATGTTTAGTATGGACAATCTCTTAGGTTGTACATCAGTTATGGGTGCCCGTTTGCACAACGGGTATGGATTGCTAGGAACTGCAAGGTCCTTTTCTTTACCCTCCCCACTTTTGTTTAATTTTCTTTTCGTGTCTGGTGGCTTTTTTCTAGTTCTCTTCGGACGTAGCATCTTCGTTTATTTATTTGTTCGTTTGGTTGTTTTAATTGGAATGGTGGCCTGCTTTAGCGATTATTTTATTCAGTGGAAGCCATTATTTTCTCTTTTCTGATTAGCGATCGAATTGTTTACAATACAGGGACAACAGGACAATATCAAATTGGTTCCTATGGACCTTCAAAACAGGCCTGCTTGGTACAAGGAGAGAGTGTACCCTGAGAATAAGGTGCTTAGCTTGGTACAAGCTCTTTAATTTGTTTAACCATGGCGGGCAGATTCACCATGTCTCTCTGCTTGTATATAGGTGCCATCACTGGAGCACAACGGCAAGGTTTTGGGAGAAAGTCTTGATTTGATCAAATATGTTGATGCCAATTTTGAAGGGCCGGCTCTGTTTCCCAATGTAAGAACTGAGAACTGGATAGTCTATTATTGTCCATGATGATTGATGACCCCTGTCCCCTTTCCCAACCCCTCTTCTCTACTCACCAGTGGAGTAATGCTGAGAAAGACATGTTTCAGGATCCTGCCAAGAAAGAGTTTGGTGAGCAGTTGTTGTCATATTGTGATACAGTCACTAGAGATTTGCACTACTCATTGAAAGAAGAAGATCCTGTAAAGGAAGCCAGTAAGATCCACGTTTATATATAATTCATACTTTGGACTGTCATTCTAATTAAATTAAATTAATCTGTACCAGGTCATTCTTTTGATTACTTGGAGAATGCTCTTGGAAAATTTGATGATGGACCTTTCTTCCTTGGTCAATTGAGTGGGGTGAGTTGAACTCATGAGTCCTGGAGTTTTCTTCTTGAACCATATTCGGATTGTGATGAAATGAAGTATCAACGCAGTCTTAAGTTGACTCGAAACTTTTATCATCTAATTGTACGTAAGAATGTAGCCGCAATCCTCTGTGATTTACAAATTACTTTGACCATCAGGTGGATGTGGCCTATGTTCCATTCGCTGAAAGATTCCAAATCGTCTTCTCCGAGGTTTTCAAACATGATATCACAGCAGGAAGGCCCAGACTCAGAGCATGGTTTGAGGTACGCCGGAGCTTGCCCTGTTAGGCAATCTATTCTTTGGTTTTTCTTTTCCTTTCTCGAAAACCTCCTTCGCTTTCGTTTCTAATACGAATTGGTTACCATAATCTGCAATCTGAACTTGAAGTTAATTTCCACATCCACTCTGCAGCATCAAGTGGGAGCAGAATGGTTCAATTTTAGTTAGCCCACATGGAATTTGATACAAGGCTTGATTATCAGTTGCTTCAGATGCATTGGTTTCAAAATATATTCATTTTGGGAAAATCATGTCTCTTTTGCAGGAGCTGAACAAAAATGATGCGTATGTGAAGACGAAAGCTGATCCTCAGGAAGTCCTGGACATTTACAATAAACATATTTTGGTACTATAAATGAATTAAATAGTAAATACCATCCCTTCCTTTGATGCCGCACTTCCTCCTCAACATCTTGTTAATACTTTCACAATTCTTCTCTGCAGGCACAAAAGTGAAGAACGAAAGGCAGCAGACGGCTAAGCTGTAGAATATGGCCACCATAGAGTCATTTTTCAATATAATCTGGACCTGTTTATCTGGCCGAAATAAATAAATGAATAAACTTCGTAGCTATATATGTATCTTGATGTTTGAATTTCCTTTTTTTCTTTTTCCTTCTCTGCTTACCGCTTTAATCTTCTATCATTAACAATTCAATTATGGACAATATAATATTAAATGCCTCAAAATTATTTTAATTTGAATCAGTTCATTTTAGACATATTTAACTTAAAATCAGAAGATCAGTCCAAAGAGAAAATTCATTCAACATATATATAAGGAAAATAAATAAATTATTTAATAGTAATATGTATTACATTATCTTCCTAAAATACAATTATATTTTAATTAATGTCTAATGTAAATTAATTTGAAAAAAAAACTAATAACTATAAACACGTAATTAATTTCTTTAATATACATAAATTAGTCAAGCGGGTATAGGTGACAAGTAATATTGATACTAAGCCTGTTTGAGACCAGGGTATTGATGTGCTTTTATCATTTATAAGATAGATGTGTGAATGGGATTATCTCGTTTTACAGAGAGAAGTGTTACTAAGCCACTAATAGTCAATAACGAAGGAATATGGCTCTTCCATCACGTCTTCAATTCAAGATTTAGTACTTGTTTGAAAATACTGTTTCTCCAATGGTACACACAACTTAAGATAAAACTATCTCGAAACATGTAAAAACCATTTTAAAATCTATAAAAATCATTTTAAAATCTGTAAAACCATCTAAAAATCCATAAAATACCTCAAAATCTGTAAATTTCTTTCTTCTAATAGAATTTTTAGTGCCAATTTTAATTCAGCTTAAATTGTTCACTGACAACAAAGTCGTGTCAGAAAATTATTAGATTTGACATTGCATTTAAATGATAATTTTTGTGGATGCATACGATCGATAGCAGGTTTATATTTCTTTTTATTTTCTGTATTTTTTTATAAAGAAACTATTCAAACGCTTGAGAATTGCCCACGTTTAATATAATTAGAAGTTTGCAATAGGCTGCCTCTATATGACGTATAAACTACGAACAAGATGCTGGGAGTTTAACCCGAAGTTTGTTTGTCTTCACTCTCTAAAATTTAAGTTTTAATATAAAATTTAAGTTTTGTTTAAGTACAAAATTTTTTTTGAAAAGCTATTTTAGTTATAAAACTTTGATTTGAAATCTAGATTTTCTCTTTTTTACTTTTTCCCCTTCTTTCTCTTTCATTTTTTATACTTTTTCCTTCTTTTCTTTTCTCTTGCATACCTTTCCTTTCTTCTCTTTCATCTTTCATACTTTTCATTTTTTCTCTTTCCTACCTACTTTTTACCTCGGAATCTGTAAAAGCTAATAACTTTTCAAACATAACAACTTTTTAAAATCTAGATTTTACTTCAAAATTTGTAAAATCTATTTTGTAAAATTTAAATTTTATTTTAAAATTTGTAAAAACTATTTTAAAAATGAGATTTAAAGAACCCTTGGTGGCGGGTCCTGCAGATCATTAACTGTAGGGCCGGCCTGTCACCAAAAGCAAGGGAAGAAAAGCCTTCACGGAAGATAGGTCTACTAAACTTTGGACTCAATTGGCGTAACAAAGGCAAGGTAATGATCATTTCCTCTGCCTTTTCCGCTCTCGATCTCCAACCTGACATGTTCAAGTGCAAGAATTCAACAGGCTATTCCTTGACATCAAATTCACATCCAATGCAGTTTCTTGATCATTCATATATGAAAAATTCCGATTTGTGTATCTGGAAATGTTTCTAAATTCCTCAATATGACCTTTTGGTTGGCATTGGCTATTGTTTGGATCAGGGAAAATCAATGCGTGTGGAGGAATCTTGTGAAGGCAAGTCTAACCAAGGAACTGACACTGTCGCTCCAAAAGAACAAGCCTGATAGAACAGTCTCTGCGGAAACTCAAAGTTCATTCTGCTCCAGTAGATCCGAGTAAATTAACTGACTTGATTGTTTCTGTATAAATAGAATTTTAGTCTCTTTTGGCCTTTTTCTTTTTCCAGTGAAATGCAATCAAGTTCAATCAATGTCAATATAAAGTTCATATGAAGCTGTATCGTTTATAAATTATGAACTATATATAACACTTGTCTTAAAATCCATACAACATGGAAAAAATATTCAGTCCAAATGTAAATTTGTTTTAACATTCATTGTTAATATAGTTATTGACGGTGATTTGTATTCTATGTGGGTAACTCCAGTTAAACTTCTGCCATGAGATACAAGGCACACGCCTTACGAACCCAACAAGAAATAGAAATTAAAGAGAAGAGGAAGTGAAAAATACCGTAATAGCTCCAACGGAAGTAGGAGCAGTTCAATGCACCCTCTTCACATAAATAAAAAAAATCACAAGGTTTTTCAGCGACTATGCTCTGATCTGAGAAATAAATAATAACCATAAAAGAACAACTGATATTAATGCCTATAAACATATATCTGTGCTTTAGAGCTACAAGTAAAAGTTTGCTTCAGACCGACGTGAAAATCACCAAACTGTGATCAGTTCCATATATATATATATATATATATATTATCTTCCTCTCCTGGAAGTAGGAGTAGCAGGGGCAAGGCGAGGGCTTTGAAGAGAGTGCGAATTGCTGTCATACCTTTGGGAAGCAAGGTAAGACAAGGCAGTGACGACATCAGCTATAACTGGCCGCATATTTGCTTGCTCCTGAACACACATTGCTGCAACAGCAAGGGCT
>JANTPZ010003779.1:0-15507 GCA_025593235.1 Vachellia pachyceras
GATCTTCTCTAAAGGTACGAAGAACAAGTTGCAGAGAAAGAGCTAGAGATGTATATATAGCAGCAGCCCATATACATTCACACACACACACACACACACAATATGGTGTTCTATTTTTGTCTTACTGTGGATAGGTGCCAATAATAAATAGGTGGAAGGGTAATAATTGTTTTGGGACATATGGGAATGGGAAATTAAATTATAATTGGATTGGATGGACAGAGCATGCTCTATATGTAAAGTAAATGTGTGATTGTGACATTTGTGTTCGTTATTGAATGGGATACTGCCATGTTGAGTTACCTAATCATACTCCTCTAATCTTATTTATATATCCTAATAAAACATTAAACTTTGCTAAATTTATCGTAAAATTCAATGACATTCCAACTTTATTCATAATCAATAGTCACTATATATAACACTTGATGGTAAAGTCAATATGATAAATGAATGGTAAAATTGTACGTTTATATAAAAAATTTAATGATATAACTTATAAATAGGATCAAATAAAATATCATCTATTGCTATTCTATAAATAAGAGCAAGCGTATTTATATAGCCAATTGCCCACCTCACTAGTAATACAAGCAAACAAAACATTTATACCGAGGGAGGGACGGGTGGGGTCAATCAGTGACTCCATTGATGCACAGCATAACATGTTATGAGGCTCTCTCTAGTCGCACCACATGACCAAACTCCTCAAATTGCCTTTTAATTTGAAAATTAATTTCATTTGTTTGTTTTCTTGTTAAGTTAAGAACCAATATCCTTGTATTTGAGACAATCATATTGGCTTCGTTTGGAAACCCGTTGAGAAAACGGACACAGATTCCTAGGTACTTTATGTGAGAGGAATTTTGTCTCGACTTGCGTGAGAATGGGTTTTGGGGGTCAAAACGGGGTTCCTAACGGAACCCCAAACGAAGCTATTCAAAGTGCAATTTCATGTTAAACATGAACACCCTTTCCGTTACGTTAGATGACTTTCCCTTTCCGTTAAATGCAAAGCAAGTGGTAGCATTGGAGCGGAGGTTATTGTGCCAGTTTGAGAAAGTTGTGAAAAAGTATTTTTAAAATTTATTAAGAAATATATAAAAATATTATATTAATATATATATATATAAAATATTGTTTAACGTACGTTTAACGAATTTAAACGCCTTATTCTATACATACAGCACTGTAATGAAAACCGGACTAGTAGGTTCGGACTGGAAACCGACGAACCGGCCGGTGATCCAGTCCGGTCTCGCTAATGACCCCGGGTTGGGTCAACCCGGATTGACCCAGTACAACCCGAGGTCAACCAGGGAAACTTGCCCGATTAGGCTAGTGGCTAGGGTTGCTTTTTTTTTTTTATCCTTAATCACGGACGAAACGATGCCATTTTATCTGTTTTATTTTTTTTATTGCTTGCTTTTAAAATTTGGCGCTGCAAGTAAACAAATAAAAAGATGAAAAGGTCAAAAGCTCCCTGTCCCACTTCCCGCAGTTGCCGTCCACCCGTTCCCACGCCCATTGTCCTCCCTACGCCGTGTCGTCTTCTTTCCCCCGGCCGTTACAGATCCTCCACCCCCTCCTCCGGCGACCATCCACTTCACCTTCATCTTCTTCTCCTCTACCTTATCGCCGACGCCATTAGCCCATTCGATTTTTGCCCTGGAAGTTTCTTTCTTTGTCTCTCAAGTGTCGACGTTGTCTGGCTCTGGCCTATTGGGTCTTCTCGCTTCAACCATTTCATTGGGTTTCCATCTTCTTTGCATCTAGCCGTTGCCATAAAAGCATTCTTCTTCATTTTGTTCCTCTGAGCTTCGCCAATTTCATCATCGTTGAACATTGTTGGGATTATGTCACTTTTATCTGTTGAAAATTGTTGAGCTTCAGTCATTGGTTGACCGTTTGAGGCTTTGAGCTCTGGTTTGTTATATGTATTCCTTAACTTCTATTTCATTTTTATGCTATAATTTTTTTGATTGTTCTGTTCATTTTCGAAACGATTTGTGGTTTGGCCGGAGACTCTGTTTTTTGGTGTTATTGTGGGTTGTTCTGTGTAGCTTCCATTGTTGGTTGTGGTTGGTTCATTTTCAAAGTGTGGTGGATTTATTCCTTGGGCTTTCTGCATTTTCCCTGCACATTCTGCCTATTGTTCATTGTTGATTGTTGGTTGTGGTTAGTTTTCTTTTATATTATTGTGGTCGAAGTGCAACAAGGCATCAAAGTCATGATTATTATTTGTCCATATTATTAGTTTTTTTACAGAAAATGAAACTACTAATGCTGATGCTTTTTTGCCTAAATCAATATCATTATTTGCAGTGATCAATATCACCCTTTTCTGCATCATTCTCCCATTTTCTTCCATGTCTCCGTGCATCAATATCACCCTTTATGCAGTGATTAATGCCATTATGTACAATTTTTCTGATCCTACCCTTAAAGATGAGATCTTGTAAGTGAAAAAAGAAAAAGAAACATGCATTACCAAGATGAGATGGAGCTCTGTTTCTTGAGGTACTTTGCTTGCAGAACAAGCTTTCATGGACCCTGTGAATGGTCCCCACCATGCATTAGAAATAGTAGTCCTTCCTCCCCATTTTCATAACCGATATGCTCATAAAAATGGAATCTGGTGCATTAGAAATGTTTAAGATTTTCATAACCGATATACATTACCAACATGATTTTGTTCTCTTTTATGTTTTGTTTTGCTAGGCATTAGAAACATTTAAGGTTTTGTTCTCTTGTTCTGCCCTTAACCTATTGTTTTGATGGCTTCTTTGTAGTTTCTGGGTTCACTATCACTGTTGTTTATTTATAATGGAGACTCAAGGAACCGAACCTCCTATTGAGCCTCACAATCCTCCTACTAGCAGTAGCTTAATAGAATCATCATCAGGGGGTGTGAAAAAATGTGATCCAGCTTGGCAATATGGTTCCCTTAAAAAGGAAGGAAAAGTAAATGTGTTTACCTGCTTGCTATGTTCTTCAAGTTACAGGGGAGGTGGGATAAATAGGTTGAAACAATATTTAGCTGGTGTGAGTGGTCAAGTGAGCTCTTGCAAAAAAGTCTCTCATGATGTACGTACTAGAATGAAAGAATCTTTGATAGAGGGTGCAAAGAAGAAGCCTGTTCATAATGTAGAAGAAGGGACTAGTAAAGAGATAGTAATTGAGGAATCAATTGCGTCAAAGAGGAAAACTTCTGGGGCTGGAAGGGTTGACAATTATTTTACACCTAGGACAAGCCCTAGTTCGCAACCAAGTATCAAGAGTGCATGGGCTAGTCAAGAAGCAATACATAAAGCGAAGATGGCTTTTGCTGAATGGGCTTTTATGAATTGCATTCCATTTAATGCATTGAGCTGCCCTTTGTTTCAAAAAGCTATTGATGCTGCTGTTGCAATTGGTCCTGGTTTTAAGGTTCCTAGCTTTCATGAATATAGGGTTAGTTTGTTGAAAGATTGCAAAAAAGAATTTCAGCTATTAATGATGGTCATTGTGTTAAATGGAAAGAAAATGGATGCACCCTCATGGCTGATGGTTGGACTGATGTGAGATAGCGAACTTTAATTAATTTCTTAGTCTATTCAGTGCATGGCATGGTGTTTGTGAAATCAATTGATGCTTCAAATTTGGTTAAAGATGCCAACACTTAATTCTCATTATTCAGTGAAGTTATTGAGTGGGTTGGTCCAAAAAATATAGTGCACCTGGTGACTGACAATGCCACAAATTATGTGGCATGTGGAAGATTGATCAAGGATAAATATAAAACTATTTATTGGTCTCCTTGTGCAGCTCATTGTTTAAATCTTATTTTAAGAGATATTGCTTCCATGCCTCATGTGTCTGAACTTGCAAAAAAGGCATCGAAAATCACAGTATTTGCATATAATTATATGATATTCTTGTCTTGATTAAGGAAAAGACCTGGTTGGAAGGAAATTGTGCGTTCTGGTGCGACAAGATTTGCAACCACATTCATCACTCTGCACAGTATATATTTGCATAAACATGATTTACAAGCTTTGGTCATTGATAATCATTTTGTATATCATAAATTAGCAAGCACTGAAGTTGGGAAAATATTTACTGCAATTATATTAGATAACCGGTTTTGGAACGATTGTTATCAAGTAGTGAAAATCGTGTCTCCTTTAATAAGACTATTGAGGATTGTTGATTCAGACGACAAGTCTTCAATGCCTTATGTCTATGAAGGCATGCAAAGGGCAAAAAATGCAATCAAGGATATGTTTCAAGGGAAAAAGGACTTGTACAAGCCTTATACAGACATCATTCAATCCCGTTGGGATAAGCATTTGAAGAATCAGCTTCATACAGTAGCATATATGTTGAATCCTGCATTCTTGTATAGTCCTGACTTTGTGAGGAAGCATAGATTACTGCAATCGGTGATTGATGTGTTTGAGTCTAGCTCACCTGAAGATATGGACCACTATATTGTAATGATGCAGCAACTTAGTATCTACCATGATCGCAAGAAATCATTTGAAAGAGTTTCATGTGATAAGGCCGCACAAAAACTTGTGCCTCGTAAGTACATTTAATTTGATATTTGAATTCACACATCAATACATATTTAAATATGAACTAAATGTTGTTTACTTTATTATACAGATGAATGGTGGTTATATTATGGGGGTTCAATGCCAGAGTTGCAGCGAATTGTTATACATGTCTTAAGCCAAACTTCTTCCTTTTCTGAGTGTGAAAGAAATTGGAGTTTATTTGAATGCATCCACACTAAGAGAAGAAATAGATTAGAGCATGAAAGGTTTAATGATTTGGTTTTCACAAACTACAATCTAAGATTAAAGTATAGGTAACACATATAATTATCTTATGTATGCTTTTATAGTTTTAATAAACATATTTCATTTCTGATTATATTATTTTTTTATTTTGTCGTTGTAGGAATACATTGAAAAAGAGGACTGAAACATATGATCCGATTGATTATGAATCAATTGATCAATTTGATCATTGGGTGGTCGAAGAAGATTCAGCCCCTGAATTTGATAATCCACAAGAGGCAGATATTGATCTTGAACAAATTGCAAGGGATCATAGAGGTTTATAACTATGTTTGATTGTTTTGCATTGATCAAGATTAGTTACATTTTTACTTTACGAATTTAATTAACCATGCTTTTACTTTTTAATTTATTTTACATGTATAAGTGATGTAGATATGCACATTGCTGGCCCTTCATCTTTAAATGATGATGATATTGCTCATGCAGCTTCACCTCCTAATGTCTTAATACCTACAGATTTAGATGATGTTAATATTAATTTTAAAGTTGATGATTATTAGTCTGGATGTAAGGATATTAAAGAGTTATAGAAAAAATAGTTTGTTACCATATAAATATATTTCGATATTTTGGATGCTAGATAAGTTAAAAAGTAATAATTAGTTTGTGAATTGTTAGTAATGGTGTTTACTCTTTTTACATTTTATTTGGAATTGTATTTTTTTATTTTTTTAATTATTCACAGATTTAACCCTGATTTAATTCCGGTCTAATCGTTAACTCACTATCTTATCCGGTTTCGTTACCGATAAGCTTGACATACAGACAGCTGGTCACGTTGGTTGAATAATTCGGATGGTATTATTATTAATTGAAATGAAGGAGAACGCATTTCAATGTGGCGAGGGATAGGGTACGCTACGTACACACCACGATGACTCACTTCCCCATTTCATCATTTCTTCCTTTCACTGAAACCCATGCTCCCCCATCTTCGTTTCACCCTCCAACCTACATACATAATTAGAAGCAGATTTCAAACCCCCCCCCCCAAATGTTATTTAAGATCCAATAAATCCCTTGATCCGCGTAATTTTAATAATTATATACATGTTCTACCTGTGGCTATCCTCCACCCCCCATTGTCTTGCATAACAGTACGTGAGAATAGGTTAGGAGAGTAATTTTATATTAGTAAAAGTATAATGTGAGATGAATTTCCTTTCAATTTATATGCAACGTAATTAAAACATGATTGTGAAACACTACCGTATACTCTTTGATGAATTCCTTACTCTCAAATCTTAATTGATGAAATTTGGAATGACCAAATTCGGCCAATTTGATTTTAAAAAGCCAACTTCCATTCTTCCAAAGATATTTCTTACACATCACTTCTTTTTAAATGATCCATATGTCATATATGAAGCAATCCCTCCCCCCCAAACACGATTTTGAGTTCCCATGTTTATTCTGCCATACACTCGCGCCCTTCAGACCACACACACACACACATATATATTATTCTATCAATCCCTCCATACCTGATTATTATCATGCATGCATGGGCCATTGATTTTGAGAAAGATGTCGGCTTCCACCAATTTTATCCCACAAAAAATAAAAAGATGAGATCTTTGCTAAATCAGACCAAAAAATAATTTAAGACTGCATCCTACAAACCAAATAAATGAGAAGCTTCTTCTTCTTCACCTATCTCCGCCCGCCCCAATCCCTTTTACGTAAATTCTACAATTTTTCTCCCAATTATCTGTGACTTGTGCTAAATTATGAAGGACCTAAGGGGTTAAAAAATTTTAATTAAAAAGGAAGAGAGAGAACATATTTCTGGTTAAGCTTGGTGCTTCCAGTCCCTACATGATATGCCTATAGTCGGGCCCACCGTGGTGATGGATCAAGAACTCATCTCCGCCGTTGGATACGCCGAAAATGGATGCCTGGCTCATCAGTTGTTGCTGCTGCTGCCTCTGCAGGTCCTTCTGCCTCCTCAGCTCCAAGACCTTCCTATGAGAATTCGAGTGCTTCGTCGACACAAACGTCGGGCTCGCCGCCGGGCGGTACTCCGCCACCAGTCTCCCGGACTTGTACCGGACACCACAGGCATTGCACAGCGTCTTCGGGCCCATTGGCCCTGTTCGCCATTGCGGCGTCTTCTCAGCGGCGCAGTGCAGGCATTTCCGCCCCGAGGAATCGGAATTTGAGCTCTCCCTCTTCTTCGCAGTCGTCGCCTTAGCCTGCAATGGTTTGCCCTCCGCCGTGCCCGCCTGGTTTTGCGGTGTTACGAGATGGAGGAACCGGGTGGACCAATCGCCTGGAGCGGCGCGTGAACGCTTGCTCCGAGCTTTGCCAGGTAATGGAGTTTCCGGACTGAAAAACGGTGAGTCCCGAGCCGCGTCGGGAGCGAAAGGCGGGAGGGTTTCCGAAGAGGAGGAAGATTCTGGAGTCTGAGGTTTGGCGCCAAATGCGGAAGCGGCAGTGGTGCCGGATAGAAGGTGGAGTGTTTTCAGCTCGTCTTGTGCGGTGAACGAGTCTTCCACAAAGTTAGATAGCCATTCCAGTTCCGCCATGTCACCATACTGCGATAAATCCAACAATCAAGACAAATTTCCATTGTCGGATTCAAAATCATTTCATTCCACATCTTCACGTAAAGGATCAAATTCAACCAGAAGGTAAAAAAAAAATTTCACAAACCGACAAAAGGAAAGGGAAAATAATCCAGTAATTATGAGTTTATGATTTTAAACTTGACAAATGGGAGGCTCTGGTGAGCGATAAAACAAAACACTCACCGGCACGCAGAGTTCACCGGATAACTGATCATCGCCGAAGGGACGAGGAGCGAAGTTGGCGAAGAAGCGGTTGTCGACGCGGGAAATTGAGGAGTTGCGGCTATCAACGGCAGTGCCGGTGGAGGAGTCGGTGGACTTGCCGGCGACATTATCAATGAAAGCATCGGACATGACAGCGTCGGCATGGGAGAAGTCGAGGAGGTCGTCGACGGCGAAAGTCTCGGCGGGCTTCTGGTCGTAATGGCGCTTTTCCGGAGAGAAATGGCCCCCTCCGGAGCCGAAGTAGGCACCGACAAAGTATTCAGGAACTTCCATGAACGACTAATTTGTATGATTGGAGAAAGAAGGAGGATGAGGAGTGAGAAAATGAGAGGTTGCTGCAATTAAAGAGAGAGAGAGAGGAGGAAGAGGAAGAAGAATGGGGAGACTGTGTTTGTGCAAGAGTGAAGGTGGGAGAGGGTGGGGTTTTGAGGAGTAAAGGAGTGGTAAAATTGCAATTAAAGCAACATTGGAGCATCTTTTTCCATGCAGAGCTATACGGATATAATAATAGTGAGTGACTTGCAAGTTCTGTAAAGTCATTGCCGCAGAAGCAGTTTTTATTTTTGTTTTTTTAGTTTCCCTTTTTCTTTTGTATGGTAAGTTATTTATTCAACAAGATTTTATTACCTTTAGCTAATTTGTTTATTATATTTCAGCATTATTATCATCATCATCATAAGTCTAAATACAGTGTAACTCATTATCATAATTTTTCTCATTTACAATTTTTGAAATTTTGACTTTTTTGCTTCATGAACATTAAATCCCTTGCAATCAAATTTAATTAATATTAGGCCTTTTTACTCTTTTAACTGTTTTTTATTTATTTTTTTATAGATAAATTATTCTTTTATTAAAAATAATTTTATTATATAGAAGTAGTGCAATAGTAATTGTGAGAACTTTTGTCAGTGAAATTCGGATGTTAATTCATGGGATTGTAGAAACTAGTACATTTTTTTACATTATACTATATTTAGGTAAATTAATGAATAACTTTAATTTGCCGGAAAAAAAGGCCAACTTACCAAATTTGGGTAACAATAACATTTTTCCCGGAGATACACATATACATAATTATTGTTAGTTAAAAATTGTGTGTCTGGGAAGAATGGGTTACGAATTTCAAGATAAATTTACGGGTTAAGATATGATTTATTTATTCCGAAATGATTTTACTTATTTCAATATACTTTTACGAATTTTGAAATGCTTTTTACAGATTTTAAGATTTTTTATCTTGACTTACGTGCACTAATAAGAAAAATTGTTTCTCAAAATTTTATGTATAATCACAAAATCTATGAAATAAAAAATAAAGTTTGTGTGTCTATTTCTTCCAACTGAAATGAATTAATATTTATGACTATTAAAATAATATAATAATTAATTTTTCTATTTATATATATATATATATTATCCATTTGAAAATGCAAGAAAAGGAAAGCATCCGTGCCTATTGCGCGGGGCAATGTTAGTTTTATGTCATTTGCAATAATTTTAGTTATGATACCAAATATAAAAAAAATCATATATAGTATGCAAAATAGAAATGTAACAAAAGAGTTCTTTTTTGTGAATAATTATATATATATATATATATATATTTCCCGTAATCATACCACATACAATCATTCTTTGGGATGTAAATTGATCCTAAACGAACCTGAGTTTTATTTTTACCCATTTTTAAGGGTTAACAAAAGGGGGAGATTGTGGTCAATTATTGCTAATTTATGAATTTGGAACTAGTTATACTCCTCTAATTAATTTGTAAATGAATTTTATGATAATTAACAGTTATTAAATTAATAATTCTAAGAAGAGGCTTGATGACTTTTGTTAACGCGTAAAATAAAAAATTGATAATTAAACTACTATATTGATAATGCAAGAGTTCAAATCTACCTTCTTAAAAAAACACACGTATTATTATTAATTATTTGAGCTGAAGGTGTTTAATTTAATTAATTAAGGGGTTGACAAATAGAACAAAAATTACTAAGAATTCACATGACATTGAAAAATAAAACAATGGGCATAAACAGTAGGTGTTTAATTTTTAGTTGATGAAATGAACAGTAATCATGTGGTTTATAAAGGAATCAACAGCAAGCTGCTTAAAAAAATAAAATATCAACTCAGAAAAAAAACAATAATTTCTGGCAAATGCATGTGGATATTGATATTTTATGAAAAACAAATGATACACTTCTCTTATATCGTTTAACATTATAATATAATACTTAATTTCATCCGAGACCCTCCTAGCTTGATTATAACAATATATGGATGAGTAATCACTCAATGTGCCTCGTTTGGAACGCGCCATAGAGAAGTACTTTTACGCAAATCGAAATAAATATGTGAATGAGATTATCTCGTTTTATGGAAAAACACTATTTAACGTGCGTTTGACTTTTCCAAACGTTTTCACAGACAAGCCATCCTCAAGTAATTTTTAGTAACACACAGTATCTTAACATAATGTTGTTACGTTGTAAGAGTATTTTTAAGTAACATCGAGTAGCATACACTTACAATACCAAGTGCTAATTGAAAATTACTCTATCGTGGTGAATACACGAAAATTAAGTAAAGTTATGTAGCACTATTGAAAAAAGCCATACAATGCTCAATGTAAAAAAAAAATTCCGATTATTGTACCTGTTTGGCTCAGCTTTTACAGGGTATAAACACACGTTCAACAATGTTTTTCCGCAAAATGAGATGACCCTCTTCATATATTTATCTCAATTTCTGTAAAAGTGCTTCTCTACCGTATTCCTAAACTGGCACATTGATTGTTACTGAAAGATATTTTAGTGTGGTGAATAACACTGCTCCGATCAAATTCAGTTTTGACCAAATGTAACCTCATACGTTAGTAGACTAAATTAAGGTAAGAGGAGGAGAGGAATATTTTATGGAATGGGTTGGGTGCATTATTAAGGCATGAATTAACAATGATTATAGGTAAATAATTCAACCCCAAACAAAAGAATCAATCTCTGCAACCAAAAGAGCTTGAAGAAGAAGAAGAAGAAAGGAAGAAAAAAAAAAATAAACAAGAATCAAACAGTAGCAGGTTTTGTCTCTGTGAATCCTCCAATAGTGTCCAAGTTTACAGAGGGAAGAGATAATAATAACAATAATGTTTAATGCATGGGGAATTGTGCTTAAGGGAGTTAATTAAATAATTAATGAGGGTTTCATTTCTGACTTAATACTAATATTTTAGTGGGAATTATTATGATTGTACTTTAATTTCTACCTCTCTTTATCTTATTATTATCATCACTTGTTGTTATTAATTCCCCCTTCCATGTTTTTGCACGATGCTTACAGCTCAACCTTCACTTGTACCTATCCAAATACAATCCTCTCATGCCTGCTTCTCTCTTTGTATTCATTTTTATTCTATTTTTATGATGAAAACTTTAACAATTTAAAATGAATCAAAATATCATAACATTTAACTATGAGTTGTCATTTCAGAGTTGGCCTAAAACGGTCGAGAATGAGTAATTTTGAAAGAAAATTCACACCTCTTAGCTCAATTGTTGGTATTGGTGTATTATATAGTGATTATTTGGTTTTTATAGTTTGATTCAATTAAAATTCAATTTTTTCAATTCTGACTCAATTTAATTTAATTTTATAGGTTTTGAATTCATTTGTGAATCTCTACGGTTTAAACCATCCTTAGCTTATATTTTAGAAAGTGAATTTATATATGGAAAATTTACCATCAGGTTCCAAGTAAATCAATTGATTAATGAACAAAATATCCTAAAGATTGATAAAATTATCATTAGGTCTAAGGAGTTTATCTACTTAAAAACTAGCTTCGATGGAGAGAGAATTAATCATTTTATCTTTATAATTTAAATTCAATTAAAACCTGATATTTTAATTTTGACCCAATTCACATAGTTACGATTCGATTGAAATTTAATCCATAAACCTTTACTCAGTGCAACATAGCCTTTACAATGTGAAATACTTAAAATTTAAAATTCTAGCCCCTGTATCACAGAAAATAAGTTCGTTTATTTATTGTGTGTGTTTGGGAATGCGGTAGAGAAGTGCTTTTTCGCAAGACGAGATAAATATGTAAAAGAGAATATTTCGTTTTACGGAAAAATATTGTTAATGGTGCGTTTGACTTTTTCAAACGCTCCATCAAACAAGCATATTGTAGTTTATAAACTAAAATTTTAAATGGTTAAAACGATAGCAATTAAGTTACAATAATATAAAATTGAGGATCACATCGTATCAAGTCAAAGTTTAAACATTAAATTTATTATAATATAGAAAAAACTATTTGAATTAAACGATTAATTCTCCCTTCATGAGATTTTTTTTGTGAAATTATGCACTCATTATATCACTGCTTTCATTGAGAATTCAACCTTGGGCTTGTTTGGTTATTCATGATTACTCAAACTTACGTAAAAGTACTTTTTTATCGCATTTTAAAAAACAAGCCCCTTATATCATGGTTATTCATGAAGCCTTTTAATAAGAAGACTCGTGAACGGTTGTAAAAATCTTCATGTAACTTGAACTATGGAGCTTACAAGGGTTAGAAAATACTTAAACTAAAAAGATATTTAAAAAAACATTTATCTGCATGAGTTAAATATATTATTTATGTTTTTTTTAAAATGGACAAAGAGTATATATCATGATGTTAATTGGTTGATGTTGGCAATGTATTGGGGCATGAAAAGAGGAGGCGAGTGGGTTGGGCAGGGGTCATGGGACTCTAATCCCCATGTTAATGCATTCCCTTAACCGGATAAGGTGTTCCCCACTTTGCAATTAACCCCTCACACTTGTTCCTTTTTACTTTTTTTGGCCCACTCCTAATTTATTCTATTCTATCCAACCGCCTCCTTCCAAGCAACACTAAAAAAGGCCACAGGAAGTAAGAAAACACGAAATTTACCATCAAACCTCAAATAGAGTAATTAATAAATAAAATGTTCTAATGATTAGGAAAATTACCATCAGTCTCAACGATAATTGATCCAATTATCATTAATAACCTCATTAACCATTAATAATAACCGGACTAGTTAGTCGGCATAGAGTGTAGAAAGCATAGACCAAACTCCACCAAATTTTTTTAAAAAAAAATAAAAATAAAATAACTTCAAGTCATTTACATTTTAATTTTTTTCGGAGAGATGTTAGGATTGGTGGGGACCATGCAGCACGTGAGAAAGGCAGTAGGGGTTGTCACTTGTCAGCCATCATGTGAGTGACTCTTTGCAAAGTTGACTAAACTCGCATTACTTGCTCCCATAACATCGTTGGCAGAATGATTTTACGGATTTTAAAATAAGTATGTGTGAGAAATTTTATTTCAACTTACATGTAACGTGATCAGAAAGCTATTCATAAACATACATCCATCATTGTATACTTCTTCAGAGATGCAAAAACACCCATGAAGTTTCAAGATGAATTAATATATTGTTCCACAATATATTAGAATTAAAGTTATATGACTTTATAACTTTATTTTGTTCCACAATGTTTTTAGAATTAATATATTTTTATTTTTATTATTTTGGGAGTAGTGTGAATTCTATATATTATGCTCACATCCTTATCATGTGATTGAAGGTAATAAAACTTAAAATTTAGATTGAAATCAGTAGTGATAGGAAAGGAAAAATAATGAATTGGGGCCTTCAGTGGCCGGAAGAGTGGGGGCTCCTAGCTTCCTTTGCTTCTTCATCCTCACGTGCGTACTGCCGCCCATGTCTCAACAGTGAACAACATTACGCGGCACTGCACGTGCGTCACTCTCTTTGCACGTGACTTCGGTTAGGTGTAGGCCAACAGCCTGTATAGCAAGACCGACACATCTTTGCAACTTACACGCTAGTGTTATTTTATTTTTAGGTTCGATGGGCCTTGTGTTCAAGGGAGTCCACATTCAATAAGCCCAATAAGAAATGGTTCGCTTTCGACCTTACCTTTTGTGAAGAGAATGGTCTGCCGACCCAATAAGGCCCTCCACAACCTTCAATACAAAGAAGTAGGTGGAATTGTAACCAAAAAAAAAAAAGTAGGTGGAATTGATGAATTCAGCAAAATGTTGATTTAATCATTAGTTCACACTACCAAAATAAACGTTTTATTGGTGGTCGATCTGTAAGTACATCTGTGAGCATATCTCAGGGGTTGCATACCCTGGCCTTGGTGAACTATCAGGATTCAATTCACCTAAATTTTATAAGTACAAAAAGAATAGAAATTTATTAGTAGTTATCAACTGGGGTTGAGTCTAATGCATGCAGGGGATTAGTTTCTTATAACGTGATAAACCAATGTTCGGGTCTCACTGGAATAAATGTCCACGTTTAGTATCTGACAGTGCCTTAAATAAGAAAACCGCCATTAGTACAATGATATATTTGCTTAGGAAAAAAATTGGTAAGTGGTTATAACTAACAACCAACTCCGGTATGAGATTAAGAAAATCAGTTAAATTAGTTAACTTTATGTTCTAAAAATACCCTAAAAAACAATGGCCTGCCAACAAAAACTTTTGATATTGTGTTTGGTGGTCATTGTTGGAGGATTTCAATACATCATAGGGCTTGTTTGGGGAGGTCATTTGCCTCCCCAAAAGCCATTCCTGCGCTTACCGAGACAAAATTCTTCTAACATATTTACCTCGAAATCTGTGTCCATTCCCCCAACGGACTACCTAAACAAGCCCATATACTTTATTTTTATTTTTGAACAAATTATATACACTCTATTTTATGAATTTGAATGTTTGAATTGACTAAAAAATATTAATTTATTATTTCTTTAATGGGTAGTTAGTACATAGTTATTTCTACATGAGTGATATAAAAAATGTAATCAAGTTTACGATTATATTACACTCATCACTTTTCGAGCAGTCTCATCTATTTCTTTTTTTTTAGTAAATTGTATATTTTGGTGCAAGAATAATTTATAAAAAAATAAAAATGGGAATTGATATAAATTTTGTTACTGGATCAATTTTCTGAGGTGGGGGAAAGTAAAATTTTTCTGTGCATAGTATATAATTGAATCATTGTGGTATTTAATTATAGTTAATGAAGTAATGATATGAGCAGTTTAAAAAATGGCTAAATATAGAGGATAAAATGGATAGAGTTTTATATTTATGACCAAATCTAATTTCTATTTAGCTCTCATAATAAATGCTAGAGTTACATGAATTCTGTTCAAAATATTCTTTTTGTTATGGAACGAGACTTATGGCCCTGGCAATTTCTCTAGTATCCGGTGCTTTTTTATGATTCCCTAGTCTTCTCAACTGAACCAAGTAGTTTGGGTAACAAACAAATCCAAAGTTGAGGGTATATTGATGCATATTCCAAAGCACTTTGTGCCAAGGCCATTGTCCCTCTCTCCCAACAAGTATTTTTTTTTCATGTTAGAACTTGCGCCCTCCTATGGTGTACGTGAGTCAATTGACCACTACATCCAACATTTGTAATTTTGTTCAACAAACTATTTGGTAAAGAAATGTTAACATAACGGGACTCAAACTTTTATGTATTAGGTTACGAAGGAGTTAACTACTTCCATTAAATCTAAATCTTGTTATTAAAGCTTCCTAAAGTTATAGTTATACATTGAGAGTGTTCGACAACACTTCTGTACTCTCCATACGTATGTTTAATAGTGTTTTTTCGTAAAATGAGATAATTTCATTCACATATTTACCTCGACTTACGTAAAAGTACTTCTTTACTCCGTTCTTAAATAGACCCATTAACTGCTCACCAAATAAACAAAGTGTGTGTTTGAAAACTCCGTTGGGAGAAAGGAGTTAC
>JANTPZ010003780.1:0-20445 GCA_025593235.1 Vachellia pachyceras
CACCCACTGACTTTTAAAATTTGAACCCACTCAAGCATTACAAAGAAAATATTAAGATATCATCAATGCCATGAACTTGGTTAACATCTCAAAGCAACGGTTACAAATAGTGGATGTGAGTCTCAATTGGATGAAGTAACTTTGTTTTGCAATATGCATGATATTAACGTTTCTAATATGGATGAATTTTTTTTATCCAAAGGGAGATCAAGACATAAAGATAAGGCTTATGACATCATAGGCATGCAACTTTGAGAACTTAATAACCGTTTTATTGAGACAAATACCAAGTTGCTCCTTTGTATGGCTTATTTGAATCCAGCATATTTATTCTTTGCTTTTGATAAGCAAAGTTTGATTGAATTTGCCAAATTTTATCCATGTGACTTTTCTTCAACCGACTTGATAATATTTGATAACCAACTTGAGACTTACATCATTGATATGCATAGCAGTGTTGAATTTGCATTTGTGAAAGGAATTAATAGTCCTACAGAGAAGCTAGTTGAGACTAAAAGGCATATTGTTTATCCACTTGTTTTCCTTCTTTTGAAGTTAACAATGTTGTTACTTGTTATCACAACATCTATGGAAAGAGCATTTTCCTCCATGATGATTGTGAAAAGTCGATTTGCGTAATCGAATGGGAGATGCATTGATGAATAATTGTTTAGTTACTTATATTGAAAAAGGCATTTTCAACAGTATTGATAATGGGTTGATTATTCAAAGATTTCAAAATATGATATCACGCGGGGGACAATTGTAAGGTATGCAATGTGTAATTATATATATGCAAAAATTTCATATGGTTTTAGTATTTATACACTTAGTTTTACATGATAATTACTATTGTCATTTACTAAAAATAAAAAACTGCCCCCATTGATGAAAGGTCCTGGCTCCGCCACTGGGGGCAAGGGCATGTTGGGTTCACATGTTTTCAAAAAGACTCACATAACAGGTATAAAAACTAAATTTAAGAAAAAACACAATTTCCATAGGCCGAGCCAAGAACCCAATTTCCTTTTGTTTGACTGAAAATTCAGTTTTAGGGATCCATCCAACTTCAATCCAAGCAATGAATCAAATATTGGGTTTCAAGTTTCAACATGCATTTGCGGCAAACCAAACGGGCCGTCAAAAGTTCCAACTTGAAAAACTGTCAGCCAAAGCTGAGGTGTCAGGTGGGTCCCATTTATTCATGCGGCACCGGCTAGTTGCATCTGAAACCTGAGGCATAAATTAGACCCACCATTTCCACGGACCCGCGAATTCTGGGGCTCACTTTCCAGCTGCGAACCCCAGAAGCTACTATTCTTATTCTGCTCCTTATCAAAACCAAAAGGGTCGGTGTCCTACTTGGTCCCGAAAATTACCTTTTTTCCATTTCTACATGCAATTCCTTATTATTCTTCCCTTTTTTTTTTAAAAAAAAATACCTTTCTGTAATATGACTTGAACAAATATGAAGATGATGATCATGTGTTGAGCTAAAATTGAGAAAAGAACATATCGACCCGTGACCCGGGAGAAGTGGCCCATTTCGATTTCGAGATAACAGATGAAAGAAGGAATCTTCCAAGAAACGAAAGAAAAAGCAAGCAGCACCAACTCCGCAACAACAACAAACAACGTAGGATTTGGCGAAATTTAACCTCATGTTCATTCATTAGCTTTATCCACTAAACAAAGCAGCAGGTAAGGTCGATTTTTGCCAACATTTCCCCATTCAAATTAAATAATATTAAATAAATACTGGCTTGAGTTTAAGAAGATTCACTCACATTTGGTTTTGTTTGGCTCATCATTGCTGCCATTTCGTTCAAGAATTCTCCCATCCCCTGCAACAATTAGGTCATCAATTATAAATAATACTAAGCAACAAGAAAGATTGAGAGAATCATTCGAGCTGATTTCTATCTTTAAGGGAACAAAATAGAATCCCATATAAATCCCAGAAATGAGAAAAATCATCACTTTACAGAACGCCCCCGAGGGGGGGTGTAACCCAGAAGCAGGACGAGAACGACCAATTAAAGAAACCAGGGGAAAACCGAAAGTGGGAAATGGGGACATCTTCCTCTGTATTGAGCGGAAAAGGACAAAATTTTAGACTCAAAAGAAAAAAGAAACCAGAAGGGTCAGCCCAGTTACTTACATTGTCGTCGTCATCGCTGTCATAGACTCCTATGTCATACAAGAACCTCTTATTGGCATCAGATAAAACTGTGGGCATAGAAAAGAAAAGGGGAAAAACAGAGTAAGAAGAATAAAAGTATAGCATCTCGTGATTCATAGTCATAACATATCATTAAAGAAAAAAAGGAGGTGTAAGGCAGAATTACCAGAATAGGCTTGCTGAATTGCCTGGAATTTCTTCTTAGCTTCTTCCACGAACTTTGAATTCCCCGACGCTGAACAACGATCAGGGTGCCATTTCTATCCCATCAAACAAAATTACTTTTCTTACTACATCGTTCCAACATAATTCCTGGCACACACATCTTATAATCCCCTTTCCCCATAAAAACAGAGGAAAATGGACGCAGTGTTCCTCAAAGGGGAAAAAAAAAAACACCACAGGGGATTCCTCAACCTGAACTAGGATGCTTTTCAGAAGCAAAATTCTCGGAACCTTAAAAGACCCCATATCGATTTTTGAAAACAAAAGGTCTATTAAAAAGAGAGAGAAAGAGAAAGAGATGAGCAGAGAGAGGCGTTCAATTCTAACCATTGCGAGTTTCTTATAAGCATTTCTGAGCTCTGATTCTGTGCACTCCTTATCCAATCCCATAATAGCATAGAAGTCATTGGCTTTATCTTCTCCACCCGCCATTGTCGTTCTCAACGATTAAATAAAAATCCAAACTTTCACAAAGAGGAGCTACGGAAAAAGCACCATCAACCAGACCCAAATGAAAACCGGAAGTAACAATCAGGCCCAGTTTTTCTCTTCTCTTTCGTGTCGACGAATTAACTCAACCAAACCCAACAGATCGCAAACACCGTACAAGAAAAAATCTACATAAAAAGGCAGGGAAACACACAACACAAGGATAATACTAGGATTTTTTTATATATTAGTAAGGTACTTGTTTGAGAATTGGTACACGGAACCTTGAGCATTTTAGGTTCCGTGTAGTGAAAGGGGAAGAAAAGGGGGAAGAGGAAGGAGAAGGCTTTCTCCTGAGTGATGACAAGCAAACCCTCCCCAACCTCGCCGTGGCTCAAGAACAATTCAGAAACAGAAGAGCTTATATATTTTTGATGTATTTTTAATTTTTATTTAACGGTGAATGGGGATTGGGGGCAGTGGGAATATACGGACGAGATTGCACTGTGGGTTTAGATATTTTTGGTGGATTGTGGGGGTGTCTGCAGAAGGTTCTGTTTTCACTGTGAGAAAGTCCTTTCTGACGCCTAAGGGGGAAGTGGGGCTCACAGCAACATGGGGACTTGCTTACAACAGCTAACAGCTTTGAGGATTGATGGATCAGACCATATTGCATCCTGTTGTGATTGGCATATAAACACAGTGAAGGCTGTGGGACCCACCTCGTTGTTCCAAAATAAGTTCTGTCTCGCGGAATTTTTTTCTCCGCTAAATATGTTTACATTAAGATTTTTTAAGAAAAATGTTTGTTTAATGTCATATATTAAATTGGGTTTTATTATCAAATATGGTACAGCTTGTTGCTGTGTTAAATCACTGCAAGCGGTTCAGTCCGTTAGTAGTTAAAATGAAACATTTGAAGCATACCATATAATGATACCATATATCTATGATTGATTGCCAATGTGGTAAAGTATATGGATGGTGTTGATCGAATTTTATATTCATATGAGAAAGTCTACCAGTGATCCTTTACTGGTGTGATATTTTGTTAAACCCATAGTGAAGTAAAGTGTTGTTACTATGAGATTGGAGGCTGAGTCATTAAAAAAAATTTCACAGACATTTTAGCACGATACTTGTTTAGTGTATATGAGTTGAAATTGCCATACAAAATGCCCATTTTGGAGAGTAAAACTCCCAATGGTAAAAATATGGGTATGCAAGCAGCTCTAAAAGCAGAGTAATCAATGATCAATCATGTTAAGGTTGGAAGTAACCATATTTCCTAACTAAAATATTGACATGGTACTAATCTTAGCAACATCGAGTGAATTAAGATTTAAGCCATACAAAATTAAAGGTAACCGTAATATAAACATTGGTAATTGAAAATTTCATAAATAAGGTTCATATAGATAAAAGTTGGATTAAGGTGCATCAAACTCTTTGACGCATTGTTTATAAGTATCTAGCTTAATAAAGTACTTTATGAAATCTTTATCACTCTAAATTATTTATTTAGATACATCTGTCACTCTTAAAGTATTTTTTGTGCCTTGATGTTAAATGCGTTAAAAAAATGTTTGAAGGTTCTAGACACACTAAAAAATATTTTAGGGTGTGCATCGAAAAATATTTTAAGGTATTAGATAAACGTGAAAAAAATACTTTAAAATGCTGGATGCACTACTAAATACTTTAGAATATTGATTGCATATGAGAAAATAATTTAAAATGATAGATGCTCTTTAACATGTGAAAACAAGTTATTTACTACATCCGACTTGTATAATTTACTTTTTTTATGTATGAAAAAAAGTAAATTAATTACTTAATTATAACATATATTATAAAATACATATGTGTATCTTTATATTGTACATTAGTTTATAAATTAGTTAAATGAATTTGAAGAAAAATGATAATGATAAGTATATCAACTAATCAACTTTCTTAACCGTTTAAAAAATGCCAAACTCTTGCATTAAGGTGTTAATTCTGGTAGGACTAAAATGCTAGTCCCTCTTCATATGGTGTGAAAAAGTGTGAGAATTCATTACTGGGGAGACTAACATGCGATCAGGGCAAAGATCTCTAAAGCATTGATTAGAGCCCGATGCACCCATGGCTGATCAAAGAGCAAAATCATGGTCAGCAACCACAAAAGATGAAGATCTCTTACATAAAACAAAGGGCCGTAGGTTCAGAGAAATGTACTTCACCGATAGCTCTGTATGTTTAAGTTCTTTTTCCGGTAACCTACAAATTATTATGAGGTTAATCTGAAATTAATTTTCAGTTATGATAGATTAATGAGGATTCAATCCACATTAACCTCTGATTTTTTCATAATCATTGCAAGATAACCACTCTCATGCATACCATTAATTAATGATAGACTTTTCTCATGCATCCTGTAAAGGATGAACAATGTAGCTAGTCCCTTTCTTCTCCTCCATCCCTCTAGCTCTGAGTTAATATTGAACCTCTTATATATATATATATATATATATAGTTTAATCTGGTATAGCGAAAGAAGAAGAAAGGAAGAAGGCCTGAAGTGGTCCAATGCAAGAAAGAAAAGGGGCACGTGACGTTTGGGTTGGAGGGACCTGGAAATCACGTGCGACTATACTTGCATGGGAAAGCAGGAGAAGCAAGAGGAAGAAGAATCAGAACCAGAACCAGACATACTTACACCCTCACTCACAGACTCTGTCCCACATAATAACACAATCTTCCTTCGCATGTGGACTTTAATTTCAAGAACCACACACACACACACACGCACACGCACGCACACACACACATCTCCATTGTTACCCTCTTCCATGTATATATATATGTAGATATGCTGTATCATCATCCTATCCAAATTCATATATCACTCATATTTTGTCAATGTTGCTGGCCGGGTGGCCATATCAGATACAAATATGCTATCATTCCATGGAACACAATTTAAAAAATTTAGGATATGGATGCATGTGGGGTGTGAATGTATATAATAATTTGTATTCGCTAAGCACTTATTTTAATTATGTTTGATCTCTTATCAATAGAACATAATCATATTTAATACTACATCCATCTAATCGTTAATATGAGAGTGTTGTCTTTTTTAAAAAAAATAAAAAAAAATTAAATACATTACTATAAAGAATTTTATTTACTTTTTTTAAACTATTTAACTGAAGTGATATATAATATAATATTATATATAAATAAATGTTGCTTAATAATGTATAAACTGATATATGCATGTATAAATAAATACTTCTGACTAATTAAGTTTTTAAACATTTATTTTTCACTTATTTTTCATATTAAAAATTAAAACTAAATAACAAGGATGAAATATTGCAGGGACACAAAAGCCGATTTTGTTCACAAAGTTACTCACTTTATGGATTTTGGTGGAGACACAATGCATCTGGGTTTGTTGGAGGGAGAGTAAGCATATGCTCTCTTCATTACCCCTAGATATCCATTGGTCCCTTTTTTATTTTAAAATAATATATTTTTTCCATCCTTCACTTATTTATATTTTCTTAATATCACCAGCATCCAGCTGCCTATATATTTCAAGATTCAGAGTTTGTTTGGAAGTCATTTTGAGAATATCTTTTACAGATTTCGAGATAAAACTTAGGTTTTGAAGAATAGATTTTGGATAACAACTTTTATAAATTCCAAGGGAAAATCTAGGTTTTAAAACCTAGGTTTTAAAAGATTATGTCTGAAAAGTTATTAGCTTTTTGGAGTTCGAGGCAAAAGGTAGGTAGGAAATATGAAAGAGAAAGAAAGAAAAGTATGAAAGAGAAAATTTATTAGGAGATAGTGTGTGATTTGGAGCTTGTTTGGAAGCTATTTTGAAATCTATGTTTCACAGATTCCGAGGTAAAACCTGGGTTTTGAAAAGTGATTTATGTTTGGGAAGTTATAGCTTTTACGGATTCCGAGGTAAAAAAGTGGGTAAGAAATAAGAAAAAAAAAGAATGAAAAGTATGAAAGAGGAAAGAGAAGAAAGAAAAAATAGGAAATGTGAAAGAAAAGTAGGAAAGAGAAAAGAAAATAAAGGAAAAAATTAGGAAAGAAGAAAGAGAAAGAATGAAAAAAGTGGAAAAGATGAAAGATGAAAAAGTATGAAAGATAAAACTTAGGTTTCAAACCGAGGTTTTGTAACCAAAATAACTTTTCAGAAAATTTTTTATACTAGGACAAAACCTAGGTTTTGAAACCAAATCTAGGTTTCAGGAAGTGATGGCAAACAAGCCCTAAGAGATTAAGATAAATTATCAATTGTAACAAATGTAATCCTATCTACCTAAAATATTCATATATAATATTCAATTATATATTACACTATGGATATCGCATGAATTAGTTTAAGGGAATATGGTAAATATTATAGATAAAATGTATCGTTGTCTTATACTTAGATTAAAACATACCTACTAACAAGCTGATAATCTATTTAAGACAACAGGGGTAAACATTATTTCAATTTTTGCACCTCATTTTTCTCCATTCTAATTTTTATCAATTTTGCCCAAATGTATATCTTTCGAATATTTTAGCAGGTGCCAGCATTTTTCAAGAAATTTGTTAACCTCTTGCTAAAATCAAGGTTCGTATGACCTCCCCATAAAAAAGGTTAATAGTATAATGTACACAATAATAATGGAAAATTTAGTTTGAGGTCCCAAATAAGTAACTTATTTATGAAAATCCCATGTATGAAAATATTTATTGTGAGGTCCTAAGGCAGGACCTCATGTTGTCAACAGCAGCGTATGGTGTTGTCAACTCCAGCGTATTGTGTTGTCATTATCAGCACATGATGTTGTCAACACCGGTGCATGGTGTTGTCATTATCAGCAAATTATGTTGTCATTACTAGCGCTTGGGACCTCAGAATACATATTTTCATCCATGTGACCTTTTCGTAAATAAGTTTCTTATTTGTAGTGATGGGAAAATGGGCTCAGCCCGCGGGTTGAGCCCGTCAACCCGCGGGCTGAGGGCAAAATGGCAGCCCACATGAAAACGGGCCGCGGGTTGGCAGGCCAACCCGCTTTTTTTTATTTATTTTTTTAAAATTTAAACCTTTTATAGTTTTAATTTAAATTTTTTAAATATTATTTTAAACCTTATTATTTAATCTTAAATGCATACTTACTTTGGAGAATGTTGATTATGTATTATGTTTTTGTATTGCAAACATTGTTGATTATATTTTTTAGAAATGTATTGTATTTTTCTTCCGAAAAATCAAATAGACTAGGTAATTTTTATGTAAATTTGTTGTAATATTTTTTTAAAAAGAAATTTTCAATAAAATAATAATAAAATTTAAAATTTAAAAATAGAAAAAAAAAAGTGGCAGGCTGGCGGGCTGGCGGGCTCAAGCTGCCAAAATGGCAACCCGTATAAAAATGGGCCAGGGCGGGCTGACGGACCAGCCCGTTTCCCAGCACTACTTATTTAAAATCTCAGAATAAATTTCTCAATAATAATTTCTTAGCACGTCAAAAAATATTTTTGCGTTATCAACTTTATGTATCTTATTAACTTACAGTTGTCCGTTAGCACGGTGCTGTTTGGTAACCCATTTAAAAGTCTTAAAAGTACATTCAACAATGTTTTTCCGTAAAATGAGATAATCTCATTCACATATTTGACTCGACTTATGTAAAAGTACTTCTCCACCGCGTTCCCAAACGAGCCCATTCGTAAAATAGTTTGACGAAGTGTTGAGTGTATAGATTAGAAGGTCTTATATAATTTACTAAAAAAACAAAGAAATAAAGTTCTGTATAACGAACGCCAAATCTCTGTATTATTTCATACACACTTAATTAGAACCTTGAAGCGTACACATGCATGTTCAATTTCGAAATGCAATCCATGTGAAATGAATGAAGAGTGAACAGCGGTATCGGGTTTAATGGAATAAAACAATTACTCACAATTGGATAAATGAATATTTGAATCTCCATTATAATGCCGGACGTTATCTTGACTATAATTATTAGTAGAATGATACTTGCATTGTAAGAAAAGAAAAGAATGAAGAGCACGACCTTGTTATTTAGGGTGACGCTAGTTTCAGCAGAGCGTATCTGGAAGGCCATGTTTGGCTTGTGTCGAAAACAGAAGCCGAAGGCCGTTTTAGTGTTTTTGGATATTTTTCAAAGAGTGGTAAGATTGATCCGGAAGCAAGAGGACACGGGGGTGGGGAACTCAGATCGATGCCGGTGGGGTAGGGTTTGACAAAAGAATGCAAGTCATACATGCATGACAGACAGCTGGTGCACGTGGGTAGCTGTGGGGTCCACGAGCTGAGTCACTCTGGATTCAATCTGAGAAGACCATCCAACGACTCAGATTTCGTAACGCCCTGGACCTTCCAAAAATCTAAAAGGCAAAGTGGGATGAGAAATTGAGAATCCATTTTATTTTTTTTGAGATTTAATCCCAAATAAACAAAAGATTTAAGGAATGATTTCATGAAAAAAAATATTGAATGAGAGGTCTCATTAATAACATGGGGTTTTTGTACTGACAACACCATGTACTGTGTTGACAACACCTCATATTATCAATGGGACCTCATTAAATATTTTTCTACATAGGATAATTCTTTAAATATTTTGTTTATTTATTACCTGAGGTTAAATCTCCTTTATTTTTATCAGCTATATCTGAATTTACTGTGTCTTGGCCTTTTCAATTTATTTCGCCAATAGCAATTTCAACTTCCCACGCAGTCTCACTTCAAAATACAGAAGCCATCTTTCATTTCCCTTTTGCAAATATATCCTCATGTGGATGCTTTAGTGCTTGTTTGGGAATTTCATTCTCAAAATGGTGCACGTAAATCAAGGTAAAATCATTTTAAAATCTGTAAAAATCATTTTAAAATTTGTAAAGCCATCTAAAAATCTGTAAACTCCTTTCTCCCAACGGGTGCACGCTTAGCTTGTTGCAGATTCCATCCAAGATTTTCTATTTTTTTCAATTAAAGTTTCTGCCTTTTTTGTTACATGCATCATAAGTGGTACCCATATACGTACTCAGGTACTTTTACACAAGAGAAGCTTTTTCGGAAACCAAAACTGATACAGATCGCATGGTCTAGACTCTAAATGCAAGGAATAAAAAGCATCGAGAGCTAGAATGCAATAATATATCTTAGTATTGCTAAAATAAGGGAAGCAGGGATGGATCTTTAGAAATGTTTCTTTTGCGGGGTAAAATTTGTCTTCTTCTACTAGTTAGTATATGGTTAAGGTTGTATATTTAGAAGAAAAACTTGAGGCAAAAAAAAATATTTAGAATTAAAATAAAACTTTCGCTAAACTCCTTCCACCTTATACAATGTAATCATATTTAAAAATATTTTGTACATATTTAAGAAATTTTCTTAAACACACACAAATCAAAATAAAAATATTTTAAAATCCATAAATTCTTCTTAAATTTAATAAATTCTTTTATCCGTATACTACTTTATCATAATATATTCTCACACTTTGTTATTACAATGTAAGTCAGTTACGGCATATTTATAATAGGAGTGAGTTACTGTTTGGCAAGACCGCAAGAGCTAGGCAAGGACAAAGAAAAGAAAAAACAATCTTTAATGGATTATCGATGGTAATCATTGATGTGCATGGGGTTGTGCGCAAGTCAACAGTCGTGGACCTTGAATGGTGGAACCCTGCACGAATGTCTGGCGTCGGTTTGACCTTAAAACTGGAACTGTGGAACCCTGCACGAATGTCTCAAGTTTGGTGCTTGCATCGAGTTTGTCGCCCCATGTTGGACCAGGCTTAGGCTTTAATGCAATTTTTCTTTCTTTGTTTTTTTAGGTTGAAGTTTAATTTTACCATGAAATTTTCACATTTCAAGCTTTGGGAGTTTGAGCATTCAAAAGTTTTTGTCACATCAATTTTTTCCCATGAGCATTGAGGGAGTAACTCGCTATAACTGTTGAAAAATTAAGATGAACTTTTAAATTTTTAAATGGTAACTCTTATACCTCGTTTGGTACGCATAATTAAGTTTGATGGATATGGATATGGAATTGAAAATGTAAATGGATATGTGAATGCAGTTTAAAAGTATGTTTGGTATGTCATTGAAATGATACATGATTTTTATATGAAAGACCTAAAAGCCCTTCGAAATTTCAAAAATATTTTTTTATTCTTTTCATTTGACCTAAAAAAACCTAAAAGCCCTTAAAACATAATTCCATGTATTTTTATTCAATTCAACACTTTACCTCATGGAATTGATTTCCATGCATTTTGATTGAATTGGCTTCCACATGGAAGTCAATTCTAAACAAGCTCTATCATGGAAATGATTTCCATTTCCATATCAACCCTCCCCAATTCCATGATACCAAACAAGCCACTAGAAATATGGGTTAGTTTAGATGATTAGTATTAGTCACTTAGTTAATGGTCCAAAAGTCTATATAAAGATGATAATATAATGGATTAAGTGTGAGATTGTCTAATCATTAATAGAGAGTGAAATGATGTAGAATCCCCTAAAAAATGATATATTAATGTTGTACCCTAAAAGAATTTAGATAAGAAATGATTATTGTTATCACCAATTTTTACATTGCATGGATAGCAGGATGTTTCCTTGGGCTCAACATTGCTGAAGTTCTAAAGCACGGGAGCCCAATCTTGAGGCTTTACGTTTTGCTCATGCTTTGTTTCCGCTGGAGTCACCACAACGTCGCTGTGCATCTCTGCCCTGAAGTTCTTAAAAGTTGAAACAGAGCCCTAGCCTTCTTTTTCCGCGGCCATCTCATTACAACCGCGACCGTTGAAGCCAAAGCCTAACGGTGGAGCACCATTCTCATCGCTGTCGCCATTGGACGATCGCATTTCTGTCACGATCTTGGAGATTCATGGATAGGTATAGGGTGACGTTGCAGTATATCGCATAACAGAATAATATAGATGCTTGTAAAAAATGTCTCTGTAGAAGATTTCGCCGACTTTTTTTATGTTTGCCTGACACCAAATTGATATGATCATATCTGCTTCGTTACTATTTTAAGAAAAAGAGGTTATTAAGTACACAACTACACAGTAAGATCATGATGATGTTAAAGGTCAATTTCAGTAATTCGTCGAGTGAAAATTATTGGCAGATTTGTGATAAGTAGTCTGGCGTAGCCAGGGGTCCATACAAAAATACATGCACGATAAGGCAAGTTTGATTTGTACGCCTTACATTTTTTCTCCTAATCTGCCCATTATTCTTATTTCCTATTATAGTTAACAGATCTTCAAACCCTTCACTTGAATAAATGAAAGCTCTCAATGTTTAATTGGATTTGGGGTGTGAGCTGCCGCGTAGGAGTTGTCCCCCTCTCCTAGAATAGAGGACAGCTGACACTCCAGATCCTGTATAATTTGAAGGCACACAATAAGAATGCAGCGATATTAATTGTTATTTTTAACAATCTGCTTATGGCTAATGATGATGAGAAGTGCAACAGGGAAGTGCTTTGGAAACACAAAAAAAAAAAACAGGAAAGAAGAAATGCGTCAGGGAAAGATCACATCTTTTTTTTTCCGTTCAAGTGTTTGTGCGGAATAAATGTCCGATCCGGTCGGGCCTAATACGTTACTGTGCGATGAAAATGGAAACAGGTTAATGGTTAAATCTTGCTACTTAGCTTATTCGATACAAGAGTTAATTAACTTTTCTAGGATGATAAAAAATTAAATAAACTAATTAATTGTAGCACATGCCCCTTTTTCTGAATGACCATCCAGAGCAACACATACATGATAGACTCTTTTTAGCAGTATTCAGTCTCCCGATGTCGCCATCATATACAGACTGGATTCTTCCTCCTTTATTTACAATCACTCATCACTCAATTCTTAGGGGAGAGGAATATCTCCACCAACCTTCCTCTTCACTTCATCTCCACCGTCTTTGCCATCGATTAATTTTCAACATTAATGGTGGAGGCATTAAGTAGAGATGGAAATAGGTGGAGACAGTCCTCCCCCGTCGAGTTAAATGCTTCTGTTTTTTTATAAAAAAGATAAACAAAAGGTAACGTCTGTTTTGCATTGATAGTGTAAGAGAATAGAAAGGTGGGATTCTAACATAAAAGCTCAATCAGAATTTAAGATGCGGAGCAAGTAATTTAAAAATGAATATACATGCGACTTTAACAATGTTGAAAGTGAAATCAGACCCTCGCGAAAGGAAGATAGCTTAATAAGACACATAAGTTGGTAGAAACTCTTCAGAATGTGGCTGCTGACCCTAATGAATCAGTCTGGGCGTCTAGCGAGGGATAGCTTAAATGCATGACCCGGTGCGGTATGGGCCGCCTTCCGCAATTCGTTTTGGCCCAAAATAAAAACTCTAAGGCGCTTGTTTAATTGCCGTTATCTTGTTTTTGAAGCACCGTATTATTAGTTGGGAGAAAAAGTGGAAGGACGAATGGCCGGCAAGAGGATGAATCAGGCCTCGAGATTTGCATCGCCGCTTTCATTGCCAACGTGGCACTCCCCATTGGAGCTGCCACCTCCCTGCTAGAATGCCTCGTACACGGTGGACGCCAGCGGGTCCAACGACACGGAGGCGTCGAACATATGGGAATGGTTGTCGTCGCCCTCCTCCAGCCACCCCACATTCTCCAGCAACGTCATCCCCGAGGGGTCGTATGACGACGGTACATGCTTGCTCATCACATATTCCTGCACCCTCGTCCCCATTCCCATCCCATCATCAGTATGTACCATTACATTCATTCACCGTACATTCATATGCCACGCACGCTACGTTTCCCTACCTTCCTCTGCATGACACGTATCAGCGTATCCATCAGATGCTTCTCGCTCGATTCCAGCTCCCCCGCCGATGTCATCTTTGGCACCTCTGGTTCGAATATCCTGACCCCATTTCATCCCAAATTACCATTAATTTCCCCATAGTTCTCTCTCTCGATGCCTCCTCAGATTGACCATGAAAATAGAAATTCAACCAACCGTAGCTGTTCTTCCGCCATTTGAAGCAGCTGCTGTAACCTGTTCACTTCTTGCTGCAGCTCCTAGAGGAAGCCACAAAACAGAGCCACATGGCATTCACGACCAACAAAACAAAAAAAGAATGTATAGAGTGAATATAATGGCTATGCATATATTTTCTTACTTCAATCTCAGAGTTGATGTCACCCGGACTATATATAGTGAAGCATCCCATGAAATTCTATCGCACACAAGCAACAAAGATTTGACACCAAAATGAAATTGCTATCGCACACAAGAAACAAAGTTACCCGGCCGGAATAGAGAGAGAGAGAGAGGAGGAGGAGGAGGAGATGGAACGAACTTGGCCAGCCGAAGGGCTATGTCATTCTCACTTTTCAGTTGTTGAAGGGTCCTCAGCAGATACTGCAAAATGCACAAACATTCTCGCTTTTGTATATGCACATGCACAACTTTGCTATTACCCCTCAACTATTCCGCAAACACGCATTCATGCCAATTAATACCTCTTTGTTCTGAATATTCCTGCATACATTTTAAACCCACAAACTAAGGGTACCGTACTCTTCAAAAAACGATCTCGAATTAAGTATGAAAACAGTGCATAAGATGACATGTGGTTCACTTGGTCTGATTTATATGTGATCTTTTGAATCAAAGACGACGAAACAAGAGAGGATAGGTTCGAATAATAAACCTACGGTAGGCTTCCTCTGGAAAGGTTATAGCGCTGCAAGCAACCCAAATACTATTTCAATAATTAGATTAAAAGGCCGAGATGCATTAACAAGTACCCGGCCCCACCGGGCACCGGCCATCCCAAATTAATATGCATGATAAGAACATACGCATTTTATTATTAAATTAAATGGAAGAAGAACGAACATACCCAACTCTTTCTTGATCCGGTAGATATTATTTGATGTAACGTGTGAATACATCTTCAATCCTGATTACCACAAATAATACTAAAATAAACTTTAGTCAAAAATCAAAGTGTTATTGTTTTAATTCTGATTTTAAAATTAATATTGTATATCAAGAAACTATGGACATAATTAATATTGTATTATTGTTTTAATTATGACTACAATTCCTATGTGAATTTAAAATTCTAATTGCCACGACTTCCGAATTCAAGGCAAAGAGGTTGTCACCTCGTTTGAAACAACAATCGTGATCCTAATCCGCAGGAGTTCAATCGTATTTCTGGCTTTAGCACGTGAACAATTTTCCCATGTTAGGTAGGGGATAATTTTTTATTTTTCGAAAATAAAATTCGGGCCAATGTACCTTGGTATGATAAAAATATTCTAGGGGAAATAATCAGCAGAGTGTACCTCAAATAGGTGTTGAAATAAATTTTAGAGAAAATTTTGGCCCTAAAGGAAACGATTAACAACATATCGATACCTGTTGCGGGAAAAAAAAAACTCTTGATTTTTCTTCTAAAAGATCGATTTCAAATAATGCTCCAAGCTTGTGTTATTAGAACCATCAATAATTGGATCTGATCTACTTTGTGTGGGTGTTTCTTGTTCTTAGCATGATCGCCAATGAACATAAATTAGCCAAGTTCACGGTTAGATAGCTTAAAAAGAAATGAAAACGAGAATGAATTGAAGAAGGGGGGAAAGATGAATAACAGAAAAGCGAGAACTTTCTTCTGCCGGAAAAGTGACTGAGGCGGCCTGAAGAAGAGAACATGATGAGAGCAATATCAATGTCGCAGAGAATGGATAACTCGTAGGCTTTCTTAATTAATGAGGCCATTTCTGCGCTTTGAGAACGTAACCTGACGTTTATGCTGTTCTCTATTCTCTTAATCTCCAGTTTAACGTGACCCATGTTTCTATGTTCTGAATATGAATTGTCATTAAAGCATGCAGAATCTGCAGGAGGAATCCAAAAGACGCTGACCCTCTCTCTCTCTAACAATGTTTTCTTGTTTAAATTTACCTAATACTTTTAGCCTCGAGTATTATATTGAGAGTTTAATAATATTCATATTTATATAAGCTAATTAAAAGTAATCAAACGCATGCCATAAAAAAATCAATGCATGTTTAATCTGTGATGTTGTTGGCATAGTATATGATGATGAGTGAACAAATTTTTACATGGACTTCTGTTGTGTTGTATTTTTTTGATGCAATTATTATATTTTAAAAAAAATTAATCTTTTAATCATTCAACTTTTAATTTACTTATGACTCAATCAATTGACTACGACTTGATGTGGTTTGGTCTTTTAACTTCTAATTCTCTTATAACTTTATTCCTCGACTCTTTATTTTTTATAATATTATCCTTGGGTGATCTATATGGCAAAAAAATATTAATAACAACTTTAAAATTATTTCCAACTCAGTGACACATAAGATTATTTTATAAAATTAAAAAAAACAGGAGTGAACGGATGGAGTGGAAAAAGAGAAGTGATGAACCAACAGGCTTCGATGAACGATGACCCTGAGCTACGGGCACCTTCTTCGCCTACATCAACTTCGGCGCCATTTCCCACCATGAACGAAGAGAGCGTGCATATATGTATCAAGTCTTGGAAAACTAGAATAAAGGAGAACCCAAACATATGTGAATATATGGCGCCTTCTATGGATGCAAGGCAGGACATGACGGTCGTTGCAGTGCCCAAGCTAAGATCACTCACCTCGTCTTTTGCACCAAAAACTGCGTCGACGTGCCGGCGCAGACTACCAGCTGACCAAGCTCCTTGGCCTCCACCCCTCCATCAAGCCCTACATGATGTACCAGCAGGGCTGCTTCATCGACAGCATGGTCTCCGATTACAACTCCATCTTCTAGATCGCTCCCCCAGGCGGGCCTGCGATTCTTGACCAGGTTGAGTCGGAGAAGATGGAGGTCATCACGAGGCACTTGCTGGGTGAGGTTAAGGCTTCGCTGAACTTGAAGCCTCTGGGTTTATCACTTCTCTTCTTCCACCTCACCCGTTCACTCCTGCTTTTCTTTTTAATTTTATAAAAATATCTTACATGTCACTAGGTTAGAAATAATTCTAAAGCTGTCATTAATATTTGTTGACACATAGATCACCCACGGATAAGTATCATTAAAAAAATAGAGTTAAGAGACTGATCAGTTATATCGAATCACAGTCGAGAAATTGAATCATAAGTGATTTAAAAGTTGAAAGATTATTAATTTTCTCGTTACTTTTTTTGATACAAATGTTATCGTGAGTAAAACCGAATAAAAATGTTACATTTTATATTGATGTGAAATCATGGGCCAAAATAACGGGTAAAAACCTTGCAAATAAGTACTATTAGCAAAGTCCGTGCTGTGGGGAAAAATCTTACCGAACCCACTATTAAACGCTAAACCATGAAGCCATTATAAATACTGTAGCTCTATGTATATATATTGAAATGCAAATTCAACATGTGGGAACGGATCGGAAGATAATATAGGGAAACTGGTACCCGTCAAAATCCAAATAGACAATGCACCATGCCTGTTTGCATCATTTGAACGCACGGTTTCAACTTCATTATAAATGAATGGTGGATGCGAATGGTTCAAGCCATGACCACAGGATGGGTGTTTAAGGAATAGATCGAAGAGTCAAAATTTTGTTACAGAACTTTCAGTTTGTTTGTTCTTCCTAGTTGACCGAGTTCACTTATAACTATTGCGCAACAATATCTTCTACATGCTCATTTCCATGCTCGAAGAGAAATACTAATTAATAAATAGCGGATTCTAAACTTCTCACGTGTCATGATGGTCAAAGTCTGATAACTATTGTGTAATTTGCAGTTATCTTTCTGCGGTTTTATGATTTAATAGCATATGTATCTGTGGAGCTTTCTTAAATTTTTATATCGTGATTGATTGAAGCAATTAAGAATCATGGATGAACTTAGCCGAACTTCCTTTTGAAGAGGAGTAAATTCATAATTTGTACCAACACACAAAAGCTAAACATACCCCTTCAAAATTCCCTGCAATCGTACACACCACACCCGATTCCAGACCCATTTAATAGAAGAGCTTGGAGAGACGATGTAGAGATCGAAATTAACACAGACGCAGGTGTGGCATATATACAAGAGCTACATGATGGAGCAAGCATTAGGGTTCTCGTCACTGAAGATTTGGACGTAACGATCGTCGACGGCGGTCTCGGAAATGGCGGCGGTCTCAGGGACGCGCCTGACCATATTAGGAGGGGCCTTCTTATCGTAGGCCTGAGCCACATATGGGTTAGCCACCATTGTATACGGTACGTAAGGCCATAGCTCTACCTTCTTCTTCGTGCTCTGCGCCGCTTTCAGCACTTTCTTCGCCTCCACATATCCCGTCACTGTTGCTTTCTGCTGTTTGAGGTCCACCTCCACCGACTTAGCTCCTGCAAATATAACACGCACCATATCAAATCAAGTCAACGTTACAAGTGAAGCCTCGTGTAGTGGCTGTTAACTCATTAAGGCTGTGTGTGTACCTTTAACGCCGGAGAGAACGTGCTTGACCTTGCGCGCGCATCCTTCACAGTCCATTCTGATTTTCAGAGCCACTGTCTGTGTTTGTTTCTTCTTCTTCTTCTTCTTCTTCTTGCTGCTGAGTAAATCAGACAAGTATTCCAGGGTGCCTTCTACGCCCATTTTCTTGCTTCTCTCTTTCTTCGTTCCCGGGGGTTGATCGATCTGTGTGGTGTGCGCCTTTCGTTATACTATATATATAATTTGAGGCCACATCAAAAGCAAGGGATGATTCCAAAATTGATTGTGGAAAATGACAGGTGCAGATCTCTTTTTGTCAGCATGGAGCTGGGATGCATGGTGGGAGTTAAACAGATACGAGTAGGTGTCGAACAGTAATGAGTTGAGGAGATGGAATGGACGGGCGAAGAAGTGATTAACTCTCTTGGCCTCTGTGGCTTTGGTTTGGATTATATGTGGAAATCAAGGAGCAGAGTGGGACAACAGCGTATATTCAGGGGCCCCTATTAACTGGATTTGCATTCAATAATTTTAGAGAGAGAAGTTGGGCTGTCTTTGTCTCCTAGAATCTTCTTATCTCCTGTTATTGCCTTCTTAACTTCACAGGTAAAAATTAATGCGCAAGCAATTCACACTCAATTAATTAAACCTCTTTATTGTTCACTTCATTCGGTGATCCCTTCGACAGGGTCCTCTTCTTACATCGTAACATATATATTTGCAAAAGAAAATCGTGTTCACTGGAATGGTTTAAGGTTCAACGTCTTGAATTGGCCTCAAGTAAATTCATATTTTTTAAAAATACGTACATACTAACAACTTTCAATAAAAAAAATAGAAGAACAGTAACAAATAAGTATTTAAAAAACTTATTTCAATTAAAAACAGCAATACATTAAATTGAGAAGCCCTGATTCTTGGATGGAGGTAAAAGGAAATTAAAGCTTGAAAAAAAAATCGACAGGATATATTTTATGCTCTGATAAGCGCATGGATTAGTAACTAATGACTTCAGAAGGCCACAGATTTAGCAAGCCATTCGACTGAATAATTACGTACTTCCGCGGAACCTCACAGAGAAGTGCAGGTGAATAGAAGTGGTGAGAACATTAATTAAAAGGGATCATGTAGAAATTCATTGATTTAACGCTTGATTGATTGACTTGCCCAGAAGTTCCCGGATCTAAGCTTATTGCACGTCGGCATCTTTGATCTTTAGGGAAAAATCGCCGGCTCGCTTGATTAATTACGTACTTCCGTGGATTTGTGTTTGTCACCGTTTCCCAAACGGTATATACAAACCGAGATAAAATCATGTCGAAATCCATAAAAACCATCTCAAAATCTGTAAAATCATCTTGAAATCTACAAAATATCTCGAAATCTGTAAACTCCTTTCTCTCAACGGAATTCCCAAATGGTGTGTTTGGAAATTCCGTTGAAATAAAGGAGTTTCAGATTCCGAAGTATTTTAGGGTGTGTTTGGGAATTGCGTTAGGAGAAAGGAGTTTACAGATTCTGAGGTATTTTACGGATTTCAAGATGGTTTTACGGATTTTAAATTGGTTTTTACATATTTCGAGATAGTTTTACATTAACTTACGTGTACTGTTGGGGAAACGATGTTCTCAAACAAACACTTTGAGTGTGTAAATCATAATAATATACATTAATTCATGCGATGAACGAGTTTGATCAATATAATGCAATGCATAAGTCATATCAGTGGATTGGTTGGGCCCATTTTTAATTTTTTTTTTTCTATGTATCACGCCCAACAATGAAACTACTACTCCTTTCTGTCTATCTGCTATTTGTTCCGGGGGAGGGGGCATCTCTCTTCACCGTTATAGTCATTTTTTAAAACTTTGAATATGAACGCAGTTTTTTTTTGTTAGGATTGTTGCTTTTAATTTTCACGTTTTAGGTTTGTGTGTTTACTTTGTTAATGATTTTTTTTTTTAAGTTTTCAGGTCGAAATCAGGAACAATAAATTGAGGGCCCGAGAGGCTATAAATTAAATATATCACCTCAAGACGCCCGTGGTGGATTTGCAAGCTACGTGGTTGCGTTA
>JANTPZ010003784.1:0-18788 GCA_025593235.1 Vachellia pachyceras
ATAACTTTTAATTCCGTGTTCAATGAGCTTACAAAACATATTGAAACTGACTGTTATTTCATTCATGAAAAGATTGAGGAGAATTCATTTCTAGAGGATATATGCAATCAAATAACCAACTAGATGATCTCCTGATGAAATCATTTGGTGGGATACAAGTGAAATATCTTTGTAACAAGTTGAACATGATAGACTTATATGCTCCAACTTGAGGGGGTGTTAGAATCATATAATTAGGGATTTTGTATATATTTAGGAAACAAATTAAGGATTGGTCAAGATTAAGCAATCACTGAAGGATTAATCAATTAATAATATTAAATAAACATAAATGCAAAGGCTCCTCACTCATGTATATATATATAGACTCTCTTTGTCTACATATCAATTGAATGCCGAGTTCATATTATTCCTTCTTTTTTGATATTACTTTACAATTCAAGTTATTTGCTTATTCTGTAATATTATGTTATGGAATTGCAGTAATAGGGGTGATAGAATATGCAAAGCACGAGAGAAGGAGGATAGATATGGAAGTAGTCAAGAGAACAAATGATGGCATGAAGCTGCATTAATGTTGTTGGAGCCACTTGTGAGGCTCAGTTACGTTCTTGCTAACTTATGTGCTTCACGGCTGTGGCGTGGAATAATGTTCATGCCTCTCAGCCACTCATTTTTCTTAAAATAGATCCCTACCATTTAATTATGTTTGGTCCTATCAAGCCATTATTTAGAACAAATGATTATCAATATCTAATATCCAGTATTTTCTTTTCAAAACAAGTGTACTCAGCCACTTTTTTTTTTTGTTAACCACATGTTTTTTCTATTAGGCTCAATCAAGTTTAAGTCACTGTCGACCACTAAACATGAATACTGTCTCTACATAAATTCAAACTAGGGTCCGTCCATTCACATAAACGCAGCCTCCATTTTTTTTAATTTTGATACAACGCAGCCTCCATTGATAAGTGTATCGCAGGATCAAAATTTGTATATTGACCAAAAACTCTCGATACTGGCAGCGGCACAAGCAGGAGGCCCAGTAAAAGAACATGATATTGGTTATCCTTTTTTTTTGTTTAAGTGAGAGTCCAATACCCAACGAGTTTTTGGTATACTAGAAGGGGTTAATCCCTCAAATTATAACGTAGGTTCGAATCCCATTAGAAGAAATACCCACATTTAACTCCCAACGGTGATTTGAATAGCACCGTCTCCAATAGAAGAAAACATGTGATGGGCCACAAAAGAAAAAGTGAGGAGTCCAATTCTGTTAGAAAGTTGGAGACTAATGTGGGTACATTTAACAGAAACCAAAATGGGGCTTGACCCATAACAACAGTCTAGTATGGCGTTGAATGTGGGCCGAGCCTATAATAAGACACTCAAGGGCTCGTCTTGAAGACCTCCTTTTATTCTCTCAATGCAAAGTATAAAATTTTCAATGGGCAAGTATTCTCTTTTACCATTTTTTTTGGATTGAGGTGCAATTTTAACAACGAAATTTTCCGTGAGGAGCGTCTGGCATCATTAAATTTCGGAAGGAACAAAAATGCACATAATGTTGTCAAAAGGGTGCACATTAGACAAAACAAATGGATCTATCAAAACGGCAGTTAATTATGCACACGTGGCTAAGAACAGTTGTAGTTGTAGGTCCCACTTGATCCAACTGGCAACCCTCCTTGATCAGCAACTCTCTCCCTCCTCTCACACACGACCATGGGCAAAAATGAAGACGGCGACTCTCTCTCCTCTCACGATGACCAGTTGCTACCTAAAGACGGCAACTCTCTCTCCCCTCCGTCTCCCTCCCCTCAATGCCGATGCGGCAACTCTCTCCCCCCTCCCCTCAATGGCCGAGTTTTGATATCTTGTGCGAGGTTGTATGCTCTGTTTTCGTCAGTGGCTTCATCTTTCTTCAGCTGCTTGTCGGTGCAGATTATGAAAATGAATCAAATCTAAAGCTTTCCAGTGTCTACGTAATGAAGAGAGTCGAAAGAAGTATGATCTTGTTGGAGAGGATGAGTCTGTTTACGAAGGACGTGCTACAAGGCAGGCTACACGGGCATATAATGGGTATTACGAAACTGATATTGATCCAGAGGAAATATTTAGGAATTTCTTCTTTGGTGTTATGGCTCCTGCAACCTTGTTTGGCGGCTTTAGTTTTGGACCAGGGATGGGTCCTAGGCCGGCGGCTGACCGTGGTTCTAGTGGCTTTCATGTTCGCGCTTTAATTCAGTTGCTTCCAATTCTGCTCATTCGACCTTTGAACTTCTTGCCATCTTCAGATCCTATTTATTCACTTTCTCGACATTACCCATATGAATATCGGTTTACTACACCAAAGGGTGTCAACTATTATGTTAAGTCGGCCAAATTTGAGCAAGACTGCCCACCAAAAAGCCATGAACGAACAACAATCGAAGATAGGGTTGAGAGTGATTACCTCAATATTCTTGGAGAGAATTGTCGTTTTGACGAGGCATGTTGAGAGAAGAAGGGCGGATGTCCTTTTGACGAGGGGTGAGAGAACAAGCATCATATGCTTTCTGGGGAGCATTCCAGTCGTCGTTTTGGCTTTGTGGTGGTGTGAGTGTGCCTGTACGTCCAAGACCTTCACGACGAGTTTTTGCCCTCTACTGACCGGAAACACCGCTGATGAAGAAGAACAAGCCGGCCTGTCAAATGTAAAGACGGTGTTGCCATTGTTGGAGATGAACAGAGGACGCGATCCTTGCCATGTGTGTCGCCACATAATAAAATTTGTTCTGCCTCGGTCAAAAAGTTCCACTTGTACATTATTGGTCAAAATTTGTAACGGCCGTTTGCATAATTTGTTAACATTGTTTAATGTGCACACTTTTGACAACATTATATGCATTTTTGATCATTTTAAAACTTAATGGTGCCAGACGCTCCTTGTGAAAATCTTCATTGTTAAAATTGCACTTTAACCTTTTTTTTTGCAAGGTTTCGTGTAGTTGAAATCCCACATCATTCTCATATTACCACATCATTCCTCTCTAATGAAAATATTATATTCCAATCATCCATATTTATGGATCTTACATACCATAAATTTATCTTAATTATCTCCCTTCTCCATAACCCATTATTATAATATGTATTTATGGAAAGGTAAAATTATCCTTATTTAATATGAAAGTAAAATTAAATGAACAAATAATAAATAAATAGTATAATTATATATTCACATAAAAAATATAATATATAAATAGAATCAAATAAAATTTATTATCATGACCACTGTTAAGTAGCAGTGACTCCTACAAAGGAAAAAGGCCAAAAGGGTCCTCCTCTCTATAAATAACGTTGAATCTTAGGATACATCATACTCACTTATTGTATAGTTTTGTTTTGACAATTGATTATTGGTCCGTTTGGGAAAGTGGTAGAAAAGTACTTTTACGTAAGTCGAAGTAAATATGTGGTGAGATTGTCTCATTTTACAGAAAAACACTGTTGAACGTACTTTTGAGTGAGAATTAAGTGTTTCCAAACAAGCACTGTATGTTTGCATTACTGGCAAAAGGTAATTTTTTAACGTCCTTCACAGATTACATGATAAATATTTGAGATAAACTTTGTGCATGTTTGAAAAACATTTCTTTTTAAGGGTGTACACGAATAAAAAAAAGTATTTCAAAATCTATAAAAAAGTATATAAAATCAGTAAAATTATCTCAAAATCCGTAACTTCTTTCAACAAATTTCCAAACACAAAGAAGTATGAATGCAGACACGCTCTAATTTGTTAACGTGTCACTCCATGATACAAGATGGTGAAAGTAATGGAGAGAAAAAGGGAGAAAGAGGGACACGGCAGACGAGGGCTACTTTTTGTGAAAGTGGCTGAAGAAATGAATTAATTGCAGAGCCCACAGTAAATTAAATGGTAAGTGTGTGAGTGAGTGAATGCCATTTATTTGATTCCATTCCCATCTCTCAATTATTTCAACTATCATTACGTCTCTCTCCCTCTCTCCCTCTCCCTCTCTATATATATATACATGTATGTATGCTCACACACCATCGCCTTCCTTCATTCACTCTCCTTTCCTTTCATCTTACTCCTCCTTCTTTGTATTGCTAGTGCTACTCTCTCATATCAAACTTTCATCACTAGTGCTACAAACACACATTCATCACCTTAATATAATATAAGCCACCGCATGTAACCTTTTCTTCATTGATATTTATAGATCATATAGTAATTTATGATTAGAAAATTGATAAATATGTAATATTTCTTAAAATTTTAAAACCAAATCAATTGAGAATTATATTAAATGCAGGAGGTGATCATTTATACTCTCTTTTCCCCGTTTCCCATTGGACATGGTTGGAGCAAAAAGTGTTTCCCTCTCCCAACAAAACGATGGCATAAATTCATCTTCCAAGCTCTTTCATTTTGCCGTACGTCATTTTTCTTCATATTTATCATTCTTCTTAACTACGTTTTCATCTTACCCCCTACCACTCCTCTCTAGCTAGTAGCTACCCTCTGCATGTTTACTATTACTGATGCTGACACCAAATTATATTGCAAATTTTCCATTTATTCTTGTTTTAAATCCTATGTGTGTGCATAATAAAAGAGTGGGGGTGAAAGACTGCTTGTGTGTTTAGAAATTAGATGGAAGAGTGATTTTATATGTAAATTAAGATAAATATGTGAGAAGGGTTTTATTTCAATTTGTGTGTAACGTGATTTGAAAATAGTTCCTAAACAAACATTACATCAATTACTATAATCAAAATCCCTGAATTCCGATCCACCATTCTAAATTTACTTAATCTTGACCAATTATACAAGGTGTTTCAAAAATATTTTAAGATGATGTTAAAAACAAAATCATTAAAAGTCTTTATTTCAAAATTTTATTGGTGATAATGATCCTATATCCTTTTTATTCATATAAAGTAACACTACTCCAATTCAAACTCATCTACCCAAAAAAAATATTCAAGTCTATATGGCTAATAAAATCTTCAAAAAGGGATTTTTTATTTTTCTAATATTTTAAATGGGAGAGTTCCTGTTTTTCTTCTTAGACACAAAATACACTCCCTCCCGTTCTATTTATATTAACAACATTCTCTCTTATAAATTTGATCATTTTTATAAGCAATAATTTTGGGAGATTTAGCCTCAGGTCCCAGATAAGCAAAATATTGAAGGAATGGTCCTATAGATAAAAATATTTAATGAGAGGTCACATTGACAACATGAGGTGTTGTCAACACAGCACATGGTGTTGTCAATACAAGGACCTCATGTTGTCAATGGGACCTCTCATTAAATATTTTTCTCCATGGAACCATTCCTTAAATATTTTACTTATTTGGGACCTGAGGCTAAATCTCCCAATAATTTTTTCTTTGTCTAAACGTGTATTATACTTTTTTCATTTTTATCTCCACATGTTTCTCTCATCTTTTTCCCCACACATTCTCTCTTATATTTTTTTCCATGCATTCTTTCTCTAACTCATCATTTTCATATATAATGGAATGTTTTTAAAAAATGTTATTTATAGTACACATTCATTGTTTTTAAAAAATGCTATTTCTCTCTAGCTCATCCTTTTACTACATTATTTGAGTAGTTTTCTTATAAAAAGGACTTTAGAGAGTACCTTGGATAATATATTGTTGATCCAACAACCAAATTTTTGTGCGCACCATGTTATTTTTTATCTAGCAATAAAAGGCAAAGTGGGACCCACGGAAAGATGGTTAGAGCATTTTGTCCAGGGCTTGCATAGATAACATGGTCCACATTGTGCACTCAAGAATTTCTCTGGTACATGGATTATATGATCTCGTTTTTTTTTCCAAAGATTATGTAATCAATATATGTATGGGTATTTTTTTTGGACCAAATATATGTATGGATATTTGGCAAAAAAAAAATGTGTATGGGCAATTTTCCACAAATCATAATTTTTTAGGGGTGCATGGCTTCGTGGTCATTTCTAGGAGCGAGTAACGCAGGCGGTAGGGTCTACCCTCTTCACCTCCCTATTGTCATTTGGCTCCTTCCCTTGTCTACTCTCTCTCTCTCTCTCTCTTTCAACTCTTCCTCTCTTCTTATATTCCCCTTCTCCTTCCCTTCGTGCTTCTCCTCTCTTATCTTCCCTCTTCATCTTCTTCCCTCTCTCTGCTCCCCCCTTTCCGCCATCACGCAGGCGCCTCTCTCTGAGGGAGTAAAAGAGATCAGATACCAGAGAATATGTGGTTAATTTCATTGTTATCATAATCTGTGCGGGGAAGAAGCCATTTTTTAGGAGGAAGCTTTTTGTTTTGAGGGGAATGTTGTCTGGCTCGAGGACCCTTCTTCTGGATCCGCTTTTTCTCACTGATTTATGGAGATTGTGGGCAGAGGCTCAAGTGTCGTCGGACCAGGCTTCATTCCCCCCAATTTTTAGCTTCCCCAGATTTATAAGCTCAGATCTCTGTCTACTCCACAAGGTTTGTCTCTTCTTCACTTTCTCCTTCTCTATCATGAATACCCCCCATGATTTGTTCGATTCAAGTTTTGTATTTTTGTTAATTATAGACGGATCTGAAGCATGGGTTGTTTTTTGTTTTCCGAGAAATTTAAAAGTTGTGGTGGGTTGTGCGCAGATTGGTGTAATGATGGAGTATTTTGACCAATTTCTATCATAAAGGCTTTCATCATTACCTCCTTTCCGTTCGTTTTTCCTCCTTTTCCTCTGATCAAGTTATGATGATGTTCTCTGAATAAAAGGGGGGAAAGTAAGTTCCATTTCATTTTTGTTTCGGGTGTCAGGTCAAACACCTTTTCTTCATCATTACCCCCCAGACCCAGATCTTCTTTCTCATCATGTTTTCCAGTGTCCGATCTGTCTGTTTCTGCCATATTTTCTCAGATCTGGCCGCCTATTCCCTGACTTTCGCCCTTGCCATTTTCTTTATTTAATATTTATCTACCTATTCTAGGGTTTCCACGACTAACTCTGGGCTTTGATCTGAAGGTTTGTGTTCCAGACGATGGAGAAAAGGGATAACACTTTTCGTCATTATACTCCCATGCCAACTCTGATAATAAAGTGAAGCCTATGTTTGATTAAGATTTAGGGTCAATTTCAGTTCCATCTTCTCTCTCTAACACACATGCCCTTTGTTGAATATTGGATTCTCCTTTCTACAGCAATAAAAATGTCCTACATTTTGTCCTTGGTGAACAAAAAGTCCTACATTTTGAATGGAAGATACAATGCAGATCTTGTAACTTGTGGAGCTGCCATCTACTTTTTTTGTTCATAACTTCTGGGATGTTGCTGGCTTATTTGTTTGCTGGGTTCAATTATATCTCATCTTATAGATCTGCACACTGATAGATCTGATCTGAGCATGTAAATGCAGTATAGAACCAAGTTTTAGCAAGTACACGCCAATGCCACGTAAGCAAAGGGTGATGTTATGAAAAAGTCTGGCCCCTCATCAGATTCAGCCTTTTCTTTTTTTCATAATAGATTATCTTCCGTGAGATTATCTAATGGGTATGCTGAAGTAATGCCCAACCTCTCCAGATTCAATTGGCACGTCCTCTAGAATAACGAGAGAGAAAAGGAGAATTAAGACTCTGCTACTTGATCACAGTGCTGCTAAATGGCTAAATGCTAATTAAAACTGCTTAGTTTAATTTATGCGTCTGCGGGAATCAAATCAATCAATCCATGATTAATGTAATTATAAGGGGTCTCCTTTTATTGATTTCTTTATTGAATAGGAGTATGCATGTTCCTTGCTTTGTCTAGCGGAGAAGACGGGGAAGTGGAAGAGTAAAGAGACAGTGAAATTAAATAATTACGAGAGATCGAGCATGTTGGACAGCAGAACGGTAGGCAAAGGAAGGGTCAGCAGCTAGGTAGAGAGGCATGTAGGGGAAACACAGGAGGAATGATATTTACGGAGTTCACTCACTTAACCCCGGTCATATATCATGTCACTGTTTTTTTTCTTTTAAAAAAACGGTAAGATCTATACGCTCTCTTGTGCTATTCTCTCTCGATATACGAGACACGTGATTGTGTGTGAATAAAGGATACAACTTGTTTTGTCTTTCACTCTTTTGTCTTCTTCATTGATTGGATTGCACACGTCATCAGGCTCCTCATCATCCGCAGGGCCAACTTGGATGTGATTTCAGTTCACACTGAAAACCATCACAGGCAAGCTTTAAAAGCTAGTCATGGAGTACCATTGTCCATTGATTAGCAATAAAGGGGCACTCATTTTCTCAAGTTGACGATGACGACGACGACGACCTCGTGAAGAGATAGAAAGCTGAGTGCATAGCTGTTTGAAAATGAAAACGCTACGAAACAGAATCTCTCTCTCTATCTTTGTTTGGTAAAGCCTATTCTAATTTTGACTTGGTGATTGATTCCACCTTGAAAAGCTGAGACCTTTATTCAATTTACTCTATCCTTTTTCACCCTCCCCCTTTTATCTTGAGATCTGAATGTTTGCCCATCACATTAATATCAGTATAAGTAGTCATTATTAGTGATACTATATTTCATGAGTCTATCAAATGAGTGACCGCCTTTTTTTCTCTCTAATCTTTTCCACTTAAAAATTTTCAAGCGTATGGGCCCACCCCAATTCCATTTTCGCGTTTAATTTACAACGTTTTTTATCACATGGTGTGTATTTGTCTGCTGATGGATGTGCCTGTGTAAACCAAAGATCCCACGAGGAAATCCATTTTGAGACTTGATTCCCACATAAAGTAGCGAGTACTCAAATTCGTGGGCTTAACCCCCTTTAGCATAACGTCATGTTTGTTTGTTGTGAAAATGAGAGTGTGTGTATTGATGTCTCAAAAAGAAGAGGCTTTTGGGAAATTGGATCTTTTTGAACTTTCACAGTTCATATACAGTAAAAGTTTATCCGACCAACCAACCATTGGTTGCTTTCTGCCTTTCACGATGCGGGTATGAAGAATAGGGTCTCATGACTCGTGCCACTTCAATATCACTGGCTTGCTCCATTTAATTTTCTTTATATATATGTGTGTGTTTATATATATATATATATTTCAATTGACACTTTAAATGAATTCACAGGTATCAAGGGATGAATATAGTACGTACTGTGGTGAGAAATGATGAGACAGAATGGGTGAGAGGACGAGCTGAACTTCACCTTTTCTTTTCGCCATTGCAGTACTCTTCTTTTTTAGCTTTTCAAATAGTTATAAAATTTAAAGAAACTTAGTAAAAGTGGTATATATTAAAGTGAGGGTTGGAAAAGCTCAGAGGAGTGTTTTGTCCTATGCATGAGGACAGTGAAGGCAGGTTGCATAGAAAAAGGGAGCTTGGTGTGTACTATGACCATCGTGAGTGTGAAGTGAAAAGAGAAGAGGGATATAGTCAAATATATAAAATATATTATGGTAGGGTAGAGTGTGAAGTGTAATCACACCTTTTGATGTACACAAACACATATAAATATGCTAGTGGAATTCATGGTTGGACGTCCTTGGTTTCACCTATTCGCCACAATTGCCTACCTTTCAACCTTCACACTCTTTCGATCAATATCATGTCTTCATGAACAATAGCTTTCTCTTTCAATCATATTATTACTGCCTAAGCCAATGTATTTTACGCATTTTTAATTGCATTGTAAAAAGTCTCAAAAATGAGTTACATTATTCATATATATATATGTATATTTTGTTGTAGAATTAATGCATTTATTGATTATTGATATTGATATGCTAGTTGATTTTTTTTTTGGTTGGGAATTACTGTCCCATACTCCCATGTCTATCAAAAAAAGCTGACTTATTTTTAGCTGTAAAGTTTTGACCTCATATTGACGCATTGTGAAAATTTCTCTCATCTAGCTATTTCATAGAGCTTATGTGGGTTAAACTTTGCATGGCTTCAGAAAAAATTAAACTTATTTATGAATGTTATATTTTTGTATTGAAATTGATTTTTTTTAAAAATTGTTGTATTAAAATAATAGCTAAAATATACTTTTAGTCATTTATGTTTACATCAGGTTTCATTTTAGTCATTTAAGTTTAAAAAGTGCATTTTCAGTCCTTCAAACTTAACACCGTTAGTCTCTCTTAACGGAAATTGCTGACTCATCAAATTTAACGTTGTTATTTTAAATCTATTTTATTTTACACAATTTAAAATATCAAATTTATTATATTATTAAATTAAAATATGAATATACTTTGTCGACATTTTATTGCACAATCATCAATTAAATTTGATGAGTCAGCAATTTCCGTTAAGAGAAACTAATGGCGTTAAGTTTGAAGGACTGAAAGTACACTTTTTAAATTTAAATGACTAAAATGAAACCTGACACACACATAAAGGACTAAAAGTATACTTTAGCCTAAAATAATTTAGTACTCGCGCCTCACCTTGGTTCTGGTATCTATTCATTCGAGTTAAGCAGAAGAGGCATTCTATAAAACGATAGATATGCCTTAACTTTCATCCGATGACTTCTTGTTCCTATGTCCGTATCTATTATTACATGAGGAGCGCAACAATTTGGACCACCCAAGATGACGAAACAAAAATGTAGACGCAGGCCTTGTTTAAGATGAGGTCGACATTATTAAATACAAACTCACCCAAATGGAAGCTATATATGTACAGTTATTGACTCGGAAGCTAATGTGACCAATGCATCTTCCCAGCAGTATCTTATCTCAAAACACTACGTCCATTTTTTGTTAGAAGAATTAGTTGACTTTTGTTAGAAAGATTAAAAACGATAAATGCACTATTTACTTATCTGTGTATATAATCTTATTACATATCACCTTATGTGTCAAATAATTTGTCGCTCTATCTTCCTATTCCCTCTTTTGGCTGGCGTTTTTTCAGCCGCCACAGGGAAATACGCATCTCTACCCTTGGTAGCTTATTGTTTTTGTTTTTGATTTGCGTTTTGGTCAAAAACTTCCACTGTATAGCTTAAAAGTCTATTCTTATCCAGAATCCTCCGTATTGTATAACCCCTTCCCTTCCCCAACCGCAGTTCCCCCATTTTTCAACCAAACCATTCTTCTTCTTCTTCTGCTGCTGCTGCTGCTGCTGCTTCCTGTGTCTCTGAAACCTTGTAAAACTTCCTAATTCTGGAGTTCATCTCGATGTGTGTGAATCGTTTGGTGATCATGACACAGCATGTGCATCATGAGTTACCTCAGGATGAGGAGAGGGAAGTAGTAAGGAGAGGGTGTTTGGCCATTAAGGTGGGAAGAGAGGAGCAAGAGAGAATAGAGGTGCCGGTGAGTTACTTGAATCATCCTCTCTTTGCAGAGCTGCTGAAGGAAGCAGAGGAAGAGTATGGGTTTGAGCAGCAAGGAGCCATAGCCATCCCTTGCCACTTGAAGCATTTCAAGTACGTTCAAGCCATCATTCATAGCGAACACCGTAACCACCGCAGCCGCCGCCTGGTTGGATGCTTCAGGCTTTCATGGGACATCTTCTCGTTAACCTACCTTCATCTACGATATCCATACATCCATGCTCTCTGTATAAATTGAATTATAGGGGTAGGAAATAACAGTATGATACGACAAGTGAGATCGAACCTATAGCCTCTCACCTGTAAGGAAAGTTTACATGCCACTCTGTTATATTATTGACCAGTATACTTTTACTCATGCATGCTCTCAACAATACATCCTTGTAATTTGCTTTTATTTTTACTGTGTCTCACTTATCTCTGCGTGTGTATATGTTAGACTATCTTTCTAAATTACCTTGGCGTAGTTCTATTTGGTTTTTAATATCAAGTTCATGATTTTGTTCATTTTGGGCTGACATCTTCGCCAATCAGTTTCTTCTAAAAAAAAAAAAAGATGACTGAAGATGTGTTTGGGCGTCCGATTGAGAAGGGTAAGTTCGGCTCTCCATTTGCTTGTTTGGCTTAATGTGTGAAAATGATGTTCATCCATCCTTTTTGACACAATTAAGTTTGAATATGCACAAATAAGCGCAACTTAAAAACGAATGATGCAGGAAGGATAAGAATGCAACCGAGTTTGCTAATATTTTCATGGTTGAATGATTGAAAACCTTCCTTATGCTTTATTGGAAAGGGAAAAACCAGTCGTTTTCTTTCTTTTACTTTTGTCGGTATTTGAATTTTCTGTGTTTCTGCTCTCGCTGTTGAGGATGACTGATACGGCGACGTCTCGGTATGTGGCCACTGGCCAGAGAGAAAGGAATCTGCTGAGGTGTACGCCCAAACTTGGTGGTGGCGGAACAAATACACATGGGGTGTTTGGCAAAGCGATTGAACACCTCAAAAACACGTTTAACAGTGTTTTTTCGTAAAACGAGATAATCTACTTCATGTATTTACCTCATAAATGGTAAAAGCACTTCTCCACCGCTTTTTCAAATGGACATATATTTTTAATTGCACAAGAGATCACGTGCTACATCCATTCCGTCGTATAGGAGATAAAAGTGTGGTGATTTTTTAAGAGGTTAAGGAAGTGAATTAACTCAATTATCTTACATTTTTCAATTAATTTATCTAACTTATAAGCTTTTATATAATATAAAGATATATATAAATATTTTAAAATATATGTTATAATTAAGTGATTTATTTAATTTTTTCTCTTCAAAGAGTTAATTATTTTCTATATTAAGAAATTGAGATAATATATTATATGTTGGGCCCATAAATGCAAAATATCTTCATGGAGCTGGAAAAGATGTGGCAAAGAAACTCTGAGAATATCATAAAAAGATGGGGTAAAGAAAAACTTTGAGAAATATCATAAATGTCGTAAAAATTAAAAATTTTAACAATATATTACAAGTCATTTAAAGAATTAAAGGCTTTGGCAAAAAATTTAAAAAATTAAAAGCTAATCTTAAAAGGCTTCTCCGCCAGCCAGCATGGGGTCAGAGACCCACCTATAGATGCGTGAGATGAATAATGGATGAGGCCGTAAAATCCAGAGATCAATTTACTGATTCAGCCTTATCCATTCTTATGGGCCTCATAAGTTCAAGCCCAATATGATGACCCATCTTCAAGGCCTCCAATTCCTCCTGATCACAGGATAAGGGAATAGGCGAGAGACCAGTCAAAAAACATATCGAATTAAAATTTGGATTTTATTAAAAAAAATATATACATATTTAATATTCAATAATGTCTCAAATATAATCATCTTCATTAGAAAGATATACATGCTTAGCCAATGGGTGTTTACTCTAGCAAAATAGACTAATATATAATAATGCAGTGAACTAATGTTTAAATTCTCCCTTGATGATGTCTCAAAAGGTTAGGAAATACCAAATAATTAAAGAGAATTAATTTCCATATTATTAAGGCTTTCAAAGATCCTTTAAAGTGTGTGTCGTTTTTGAGTGTTTGTTTTATTTTAAAATAAAACGAATAAGAGATATTGAGTCCAACAATGTTAAATTTGTTCTCATTTTACATTCATTGCTTTATTTTTACGAGACATTCTTTACTTTAAATAACACTTATGGTTTGAATCAATGATCTACTTCATATCCTACATTCAGGACCCATGATCCCTTACAAGATACTTTATAATTGTTGATAAGAGACGGCATTTGTAATGGAGGCTCAAACAAAAAATTAGAGAAAAACCCAATAATTCTATACATCTTGGAAGAAGTGCAAGAACTTCAAAATAATTAAATGATTTTAAATTACATTACTAGAAGCCTATCTAAGGCCCAAGTTATTGAGTCTTTTGTTTAGCTTGTTTATTTGATGTATTTTTGTCGGTTGTATACTTAAATAAGTGTTTAAATCCAAGTAGGTATTTTAGGAAGAATTTTAGATTATTTTCTTATTTTATTTGTTTTGATTAATAATTATGAATGTTTTAGAAAGCTTAGAATATTATTTTATCTATAAGAATCTGTGATCCACAATCTGATTTATTTTACAATGTCTATCTATATCTTTTTGTGCTTTTTGATGACAATGTTTATCTTTATGTGTCTTATCAATAGGTTATAAATACATATATTGTGTAAGCTATTTTTATATCACAGCTACTAAAGAAAACTGTTTAATTTCTTTCTATGAGCGATCACTATTTGTTCTTTAATGCTCTGAATTGAGTATCATATGAATATTTTAGATATAGGTGTTTTGAATTCAATACCTCACAGTATTCTTATGGGATATTATAGAGATTCATTGCGAGATTCCTAATGCTAAGCTTCCATATCAACTCATCCACCCTTAAATATAAAATAGATCTAATAACTAAGTGGGGTCCAAAAAGTTAGGTAAATAAGTATTTTTACGCAAGTCAAGATAAATATGTGGACGAGATTATCTCATTTTACTAAAAAACACTGTTGAACGTGTATTTAACTTTTGAAAATGTTTCTTCAAACAAGTTTGTCTCTCATGAAAAGTTGGAATCATAGCTATGTTTGAATAGCCCATTACAAACCCCAAAAGCCATTCCTGTGCTTACTGAGATAAAATTCCTCTCACATATTTATCTCGAAACCTATGTTCGTTCTCCCAATAAACTATCCCAACAAAGCCCATGTCTGTCATCAAAAGTTAGTTTTATCTTTAATCTTCAGAAAAAAGATTAGCTGCTTGTTTGGCAACATCGTTGCCAAAACGGTGCACATAAGTCGAGATAAAATCATCTCGAAATCTGTAAAAACCATCTCAAAATCCATAAAAACCATCTTGAAATCCGTAAAACCATCTCGAAATCCACAAAATGCCTCGGAATCTGTAAAATCCATTCTCCTAACGGAGTTCCCAAACGCTTCCAATTTTATACTCATCTGTCACATCAAAGTCAGACATTATAAAATTCATCTAAGCAACTCTCTTTTATTCATTAATTTTTTTTTATCACCATTATCAATAGTCAGAGATGGGAGCGCTTCAAGTTGCTCTGACGGATTCAAACTAGAGAGAATAATTAGCTGTGCTCATCGCTTCCTAAGGTTACTGTAGACCAATCTTTATCAACTGCCTCTAATCCTTCACATGATCAAGCCAATCCACTATGACGTTTATGAACAAGTCAAACCATTAACTAACAATATAATTCTTATTAATTTGGGTCCTGAACGTGTTTTCTCCATCCAAACGTGGACCAAAATGAAAACCTCACAGAAGCACTAGAATGGGGTCAATAATTGACATTAATATTTTTTATACGCATAATAATTAAATTTGTATATCTTTATTGAAAAATTGACGCTACTTACCCTCTGCACATTGGGTGGTATTCCGACTTTTTGACCTCTTTGTCTCTTGAGTGGTCCACAAGGCATGGATTGCACACCATTATTATCTCAACATTTATAATTATTAAACATATAAACAAATTCATAACAATTAGTTTTGCATAATACATGTATGTTACCCGTTTAGGAACGCGGTAGAGAAATACTTTTACGTAGGTTGAAGTAAATATGTGAAGGGGATTATCTCATCTTACAGAAAAATACTGTTAAATATGTATTTGATTTTTCTAAACGCTCCAATAAATAAACTCAGATAGATGAACAAGTTTCAACCAAAGTTGACTTAGCAACATTTTTAAAAAGTAAGTATAATATGACCAGCCCATACTAGTCCGACAATAAAGTTCACTAAACAATAATATCAGTACTTGAATTAGCTTCGTTTGGTTTTATTTCAAGTGCTTTTACATTGGATCATTTTAAAAACACAACTGGGAAGTACTTTTTTGTAATTTAAGGTTTTTGTAAGTTGAGGTAAATATATGAAGAGTATCATTTTACTTAAAAAAACACTTTAAATGTATATTTACGAAGTGTAGAAGTCAATTGTTTGAGGCAAACATGTAAAAAAAAATGTTTTATTTTTAATTGCATAAAGCATGACTTCATTTTCACACCCCACGACCAAGCATCATATTCTAAATTTATTCTCTATTTGATCTTAACTTACGTTCTACTTATCTAATTTGATTAAACTAGAGTGTTAATTAAATTATTCAATACTATGTATTTCTTTAAAATGCCCTAATAATCTTATTTAATTATTTCCCTCTTGTTTTACTTAGAACTTATTTGGTTTCACTTTTTAAAAATTTAGATTTTGTCCAAATGCTCCTATTTTTCAAAAATATAAAACCTCAGTTTGTAATTTATGTTTTAAAAATGTTATTTTATCCACACTATATCTCATAATAATTTTTTTTTATATTTTTTTTCTTTTTTCATCTTTCTACGTACCGTTTACCTTAAAATTCGTAAAAATCAAAACTTTTTAAACACAATTACTTTTTCAAAATATAGATTTAGCTCGCCTTCCGCCAAACCCTTGGAAAAAGACTCGCACAGGATCGCAGCCGGTGGGGTCCACGGAAAACGATACCCTACTCCGTATGTAGCTCAACGGTCTTCGGCGGGTCCCACAAGTTGTGGACGCCGACCAAACGGCCCATGGCATGAAACAATTGGAAAAGGACATATTTGTCATCGCGCTTTGATATTTCATGATTCCCTACATCGCGTCCACCAGAGACTTGCCCGTGGGTCCCATCTCTCGTTTCATATCGATCATGACTGCTTTCGAACCCCATCGACGGTCACAAACTGGTGCTGTACTCTTATGTACGACAGCCCAATTCTGGACTCACAATTTATTTATTTCTAAGAAACGCCCTTCATGTGGCGGCAAAAAAATTCCTTGTCCAGAACAGGATTTTCCCTTCATATCCAATTACATTACACGTGACCAGTGACCACAGATTTAATTTTAAAATATTATTATGTAACTTGATGAATTTGACTTTTCCTTCTTTAAGATATTATTGTGCCAGTTTGGAAAAGAGGTAAAAAAGTACTAGATAAATATATGAAGGAGATTATCTCGTTTTACAGAAAAACACTGTTTTGCCAAACATGCCAATTATTAATGAAAATACAACCATTGCCGGAGTTTTTAATTTTGACCAAATGCTATTGTTTAAAAAGATTCGAAATGTTTATACTTCAAGTGGTAGTATATCACCAGGGAGATAATTTGACATGAATTTCTGCAATAAAATAGACATTTTATAAACAAATTGATTAAACAATAATTTCCCCCAAAAAAAGGCAGATTCTGTTAAACGGCTAAGATCCTTCCGGCCGAAAAATGAGGAAATATAGTTAACATTCTGCCAACGAAATTGCAAGTGTGTGTGTATGGCACTGATTTAAACCTGTCTATACTTCCTATACGAACGAATTTGAACCCTCAATGTTCTTTCCTCTTTTGTTTTTGCCTTTCTTTTTATTACTTTCAAACTTAGGCTGAGATATAAATTATTCATACATTTGATCATTTACATATACACTTTAAATTAAGTTCGGTTTCCATATCTTTTCGGTACTTTTATTTTTACAACGTTGATTAATTTTTTTAGCGAAAATGTTAACTTCTCAAATGTAAATATGTAATTAAATGTTGATTAAATATGTTTAAATATAATTATTTAACACAATCGATTTTATCATCGTTTAACCGTATAATTACTGAGTAGATTCGTTGAGTTTCATCGGATGAAACCAATAGTGTGAAAATAAAATGACTAAATGTATATATTTTTTTAAATATTAGGCACAAAAAGGAAATTTAATGTGAACGTGAAGGGCAATCGTATGCTTCATTCTAAATTATATAACCAACTATTCGTGTGAATGAATAAGAATAAGCTCTCCGTTACCTGCTTCCCATATTTCCAACCAGATCATTTAATTATGAATTTTAATATTTATTATTTGATCTATAAAATGTGAAATATTTCCAAAATCGCAACGGACTCCACGTCATATCCCGAATGCGTCGTGATGATCGGAGTCATTATGATAGAAACAAATGCGATGCATCTGATTCTAACCCATCTTTCTATCTTGTGTAGTGTATTTCTTTTTCTTCCATTGGGGAAAAGATTTCGTGCGAGTGGATGCGGGGAACCTACCCAGAATCCTCTGGTTCTCCGTATTTATTAATTATACAATTAAATTTACTCTGATCTTGATCATCATCATCATCATCATCGATCCAACGGTCTGGAACTCATTACTCTTGTTATAGGGAAGCTGCCTACACAGAATCTCACTGTATTTAATTTCGTACTCGCCCAGCTTCTTTCCTCTCTCGTTCGTCTTATATGTACATAGCCATAGAGCCTTGCGGTTGGCGTGCGTTCCTCGTCGGCTCTGAATCAGTCATGAGACCAACGTTCTAAGCGCTCTGAGATTCGCATATCCCCCAACTCTCATTCGTAGATTCCTCTTTTAGGTTTGCTCTTCTGTGTTCGGCTCTGGTTTTGGCTTTGCAGAGATGGGAAGTGGGCCCAAGAGTCTGAGGAGCTTTCATATCTATGGGAAGAAGCACGAGTTCAGGGACGTTCCGAAAGGGTTCTTGGCCATCAAGGTGGGTCAAGGAGAAGAGGGTTTGCAGAGATTCGTGGTGCCGGTCGTTTACTTCAATCACCCTCTCTTCTTGCAGCTCTTGAAGGAGGCCGAAGAAGAGTTCGGGTTCGATCAGAAAGGGACCATAACGATTCCTTGTCACGTGGAGGAGTTCAGGTCCGTTCAGAGCATGATCGACCGGGAATGGTCCCTCCACCACCACCACCCTCACGGTGGCTGCTTCGGTTTCTAACCCCCAGTGAGGGGGAAAGGAAAAGCAGAAAAGGTTAAAGATCTGTCCCTAGAAATCAGTAATGTTTTTTT